>WSYH01014822.1:0-15000 GCA_036426205.1 Ascaphus truei
CGGCGAGGTACCCAGCACCAAAGCACGATGCTCCCTGTGGGGTACCTACTACTTCTGGCCTACGGAGCCGGAACTGATGACCGAGACCCCTCGGGGTGCCTCTCCTGGAACGATATCGGAGGTGGCGGAGAGCAGTGAGAGAACGGCCCTGGTTCCCCGTTTCAAACGAGCGGGAAAAACCCAGGCCCAACCGGCTGTCGAGCCGATAGAATTGTCCAAGGAGAAGAGCGCGACCGCAGTGGAGGTACCGGAGCACGCCAGCTTCGTACCTATACCCACTGGCTGTATAGCCGAAGATTCTGGTGATTCCCGAGCGGAGAAGCCGATCATAATTTCATCCGAAGAAGAGGTTGGTGTCCCATCGGTTGCGATGCGCCTACCGGCGAACCACCCCAGCGGCATCAAGGAGGAGCAGCCGAGCGCGGACCCCGTCCGACAGCGAGCGCTGGTGCGGCCGGAGGCCCGGAGCAGTCCCACAGCCGTGTTGACTCCCAGTGCGGAGGAGATGGCGATCGAAGCGACCCTCGAGGAGCCTGATCTCATCAAAGAGCAGCGGAGCAGTAAGGAGACTCCACCACCCCCTTATCCCTGCCAGGAGGAGACCATAACCACAGAGGACAAGAAGGAGAGTCTTGAGGCCTACTTGTTCGGCCGTGTACCGGATGCTCCGCCAACGTCCCTGCTGGTCTTCGACGTACTTCCGGTGCGTGACCACGGAGCGGATAGCGATTCTGCGGGCACCCCTGATGACATTGTTTCCGGGTCCCCTGGAAAGAGAAGGCCGAGATCTTTGTTTTCCTCCCGAAGCATCGATACAGCCATTGCCATGGCTACCCTACGGAGCCGAGGTCCATCGAGAGAGGCGAGCAGCATGGCAGAGCGCGAGTCAAAGAAAGCATCCATGGGTCGCGGAATTGTCTGCTTGCTGGACACTGATCTGGACATTGGCCCAGCCCCAGTCCCTAGCTCCACTGCCCCAGCCACTGCCCCTGCCCCGTCACGAATGATACCACTGGGACCTACCAGGGATAAGTTGTGTAAATTCCCCACCTACTCCAAGGACTTGCGGGATTGGGAACTGAGTGATGAGGGATCTGATGGGGAGATACCGTATTCAAGTGTAATACCTGTACTTAACCCTGTACCGTTTTGTCCTACAGCTAGAGGGAGAGCCCGTGGGTCACATACTCCAGCAGAGGTTGGGCCTTCCAGACCAGTGGTGCATAAGATGAATCCTACAAGGTACATAAATGCCAAGGGAAGGAGAGATTGCTCGCGATCTATTGATGCGGGTACGTCCGGTGTATCGTCTCAGGTAAAGTCAGAGGTAGAACGCACAAGTAATTCCGCAGAATCTTAACACCGTGACAAGTGGTGGGCACCCTTATTCACCGGTTACCACAAAGGGATGGACCGTACACAGTTCCTTATAAAGAATAATGTTGTTGATCATTGGTGGGCGGCTGGGTCTTTCACTCAACAGGAGGTGGAGGATGAATTAGACCATATGTACAAGGAGATAGAACAAAAGCTCATTGTACCACGCGGCCAAAGTATTTTGTATGACGAGATAGCTCCAGAAGAGCCTGTGTTTTGGGTACTGCCCAGCAGGGTGGGTCGCTGAACACTCCCCAAATTGAGTAGGGCTAATAGAGCCATAGTGGCAAGATACCGCCAGTCACATGGTTATGAGTACCGTTATGTGCCTGAGCCTATCATGCGGGAGATTGAAGAGAACAGAGACAGTTGGTTAAGGGAGGCGGTCCAAGAGTACTTACGAACAAAGTTTGGTAAGGCCGGTTATCACAGTGAAGACAAAATTAGCGAGCTAGTGCGCATATGGAGTATAGGGAGATGCATCTACATGCATAGTGTGAGTTACCGACCGGAACGTGGGTCAGTTCAGTCGTTTTCTGTAACGGTCACTGATCACAATGGCAGGAAAATACGAAAGCCAGATCCTAAGCATTATTATTAGTTTCTCCATGTTAGGAGTAACTGGATTCAGTGTGTACTAATTATTATCTCAAGATGTTATGACCATTTGTGTGTATAACCTGTGTTTATTCCCCAGGTTGTTCACTGCAGGATGGTACTGCCAAGCGAGTTCCAAGTGGGGACCATTGGATACCACCATAGGGAGAGTGTAGCCCCCTGTAAACAGCACAGGCTACTAAATCTTCCTACTACTGTGGTAAGCCCTGATAAAGGCAGGCCCCAGTAGTAATCATGGGTTTTCCCCCTTGCAAAGCCCTGCCTGCGTGATTAATACAAGCCTGTCTCTGCTGCCGGCCTGTGCAGAGGGGAGGTCTTGTTGATGTCATGAGGGGCGGGGCTGACCAAACTTAGTAGCGGTTCCTGTGTGCTCTGCATGTCAGTGTTGTTCAGGAGGTGAGAGGAGTGAGTCTGGAGTGATTTGTTCCGGAGGTCAGATGAGAGTGTTGGAGTGTCTGGCTGGACAGTCAGATAGTAGGAGAGAGAGTGTAGCTAGGTTCCTGAGGAGTAGGGCCTAGTGGTTTAGAGGTGGATCCATGCCCCTCACCCTGCTTAGGGGGTGAGGGAAGAGCTAGCCCCACCCGTAGCGCCCTTAGTTACGGGTGGAGGCAGGGAGAAAGATACCCTTCAGACCATCCTGAGGAGAACGATCTTGTGGGAGAGGAGGAGGAGGCATATCGTGCATCTGTATTGCTGTGCTGCTACTACTGCCCTGCCGACAGTGAGTACAATAAAGACTCTGTTGCTTTCAACATTGTGGCGTGTGATTCTGGAGTATTCACCCCGGGACCAAGGGGGTTCTCCTATAAGGGTCTCTTCCCATATCCCTGGGAATTATAGGAGATGGAGGCGCTGCACCACTAAGACCATATGGAGGCCAATACCTCCGAAGCCTGGTCCTGTCTCCCCCATAACATCGCGGGAAGCTCAGGCCCCACACACACACACACACACACACACACACACATATATACGCCGGCCTTAGCTGTTTCTTTACTTCTGAAATAGGTGGACACCGGCTGGGTTTTTCTGCGCGGTGTCTTGGTTGATGCCATCCCTGATGGTTTAGGCACGATTTGCTGGTTTTGAATGTGAAAACGGTTGCGTTTCTGCTGCTGCTAATTTATTGAAATACGCTGGGGGGAACGGAGCTCACACTCTAAGCCTCTATTCACCTTCCCGTCGCGCATGCGCCTCCGGGACCCCTGCTTTTTAACTTGCCTATTAATGACTATAGAGAGCAAAGATGGCTTGAAAAAAATGAAAGTAAATAAGAATATATATATATATATATATATATATTGCGCGCCTGAATCCCCAGCACAACTGTCTGCAGCGGACCCAGAAATGGATACCCCTGCTGAGGATCTCGATGATCTGGCGGTAATGCGCCGCAAGGATGTGAAGGAGTTCTGCTCTAATATGAAAAAAAAATTCAAAATCAGAATTATGGGCTCTAAGAAAAGATGTGGATGCTCTGGGGGAGCGCATGGACGCCTTAGAATGTAAAGCAGATGATACTGCTAGTGCCCTGTCCCAAACAAAAACCCAAATGGCCACCCTCAAAAAGCAGGTCATATCTTTGGAAGATAAGATTGAGGACGCTGAGAATCGGGACCGTCGCAGCAACATCCGGCTGAGAGGGGTGCCCGAATCTATCACGGACCCCGAGGAATTTACCACGAAGTGATTAGAACACATCTTCTCGGACATGGCGGACAGGGACCTTGTATTGGACAGGTGCCACCGGGCGCTGCGGGGAAGACCCCAGCAAGGGGATCCCCCTAGAGACATTGTGCTTAGGTTCCTTTGCTACCGCACCAAAGAAGAAACCTGACGAATTGCCAGGGAAATGAAGGCGGTGGAGTACGAGCATATCAAATTCCAGGTGTTCCAGGACCTATCCCCCGCCACGTTGGCAAAGAGGAGAGCAATGGCTCCCATTACCAGGACACTACGCGACCAGGAGATAAGATATCGCTGGTTATTTCCGTGTGCACTCCTGGTTCTGAAAAATGGAGTAGCACATACCCTTAAGAATGCAGAGGATGGAGAAGGATTCCTCCGGCGGGTCCTAGGATCCCCGCAAAGCCTCCCTCACCTGGTGGCGGCTAAAGATGGGCTCCCGCGCCCTCATGGCGCACTGTAGGGGGCACTCGGCTGGAAGCACGACCCGCGGAGGAGACGCTGAGCTCCGCATAAAACTACCCTCCACTCTGCAGACCCATCGCAACATCCCATACTAAATGGAGCATCAGGACCATCAAGAACTTCCTACAAAGATTGGACCCCTCCGACAGCCCCCAACAGCCCCTTGGTAAGGGACTCGGGACCATGCCCCATCCACAGCTCTACTTACGATTTTTGATGCGGCCATATTGTCTTGCTCCCTCCCCGAGGCGCGCGGGAACATCTCTGATCGTCGCGGGCTGGTTCAGTGATGTCACTGGATCCCGCCATCTCATCGCGAGATTTGGCCTCCGGCACCTGCGCAGAAAAATACCGACGCGACGGCGTGTGAAGATGACGCAGCCGGTATCCAAGATGGCCGTGGAGTAATCCTACTGCGGGGATTCCCCCCGAAAGGCTGGAGAGTAGCAGCTGGCAGCAGAAAGATACCTGCCGGACTGCCCGAGGGGCAAACCAAGAGCCGGGAGACGATCCCCAATAGCAGATGAGGGAAGGGGAGGGGGGAGAGATGGGATGGAAGGGGAACATTAAGGGATGGAGACTGCCTCTGCGATATGAATACCCCCTAGACAAAAAGGATACAGGTGCTGGGGTAGTCACTGATTTTCTGGAAGTCCCACCTAATATTTAGACGTGTAGTAATATGCGTTACACTCGCTCGAGCTGCGCATAGGTACCAGCATTAGATGCTTAGCTTTTGATGATTTATTATAACCTCAGCTGCTGCCTAGATATTTACTAACACCTGGACCAATAACGCAATATACAATGGTTAGGGGATAGCAATATGAGATGCTGGAGTTTGATTTACATAGGTGAGAGGTAATGCAGATAAATATTTCAATAATTATTTGGTCACTCTGCTTCCAGAAGGCGCTACGACCAAGTGCGTGTAAGATCCAGCAGTGGGCTGTATATATCATAAGAGGGGGATAATTACTTAACTATGCGTGGGCCGGGTATCAGTTATACAGGTATAAAATTAGTGTAGGGTGAGCAATTAAAGGTGGACGCGGAATGCAGTTTACCATTAGGATTAAGTTATACGGTTTAATGTTAGCGTTAACAAGGTTAAGAAGTTCTGCTGTGATAAATTTACAAACTGTTTAATGGAGGCATGCCGGTGGGAATGTTCCCATGTCGACGTGCATGCGTTCTCAGCTATGATCCCTAGAAAGGAGGGACTGCGAACAAGTCCCAGGGGGGTCGGGTCCCAGCAGGAAGGGGAGATCCCTTTGTAAGACTGGGCCAAGAGACCAACCCCTTGGGCGCAGGAGACACCCTCGGGGACTCCCGAGGTGGGCTCTTGACTTTTTGTTACCGAATGTCATTTGTGTGCTGGTATTTTCTTTATTTTGTGTTTTTTGTCCGAACCCTCCTGTCTTTACCCCTCTGTGGCCGACCCTACCCCTCTTCCCCCATTGCCCCTCCCGCCCCATCCTCCCCCCTCCCTCCCCCTCCAGGGGAACATCATCCGCCTGGACAGAACATAACACAGGTTGAATGGGTGCGTCTCGGGGCAGTCGACCGGCTGGATCTGAACATAGGAGTCGCAGGTAAATCAAACAATACAATGGTGCGATTGGACACACACACTAATAGATGGCTTTAACGCTTATATCCCACAATGTGCAGGGCTTCAATAACCCAACCAAACGCAAATTAGCTTTTTCAGACTACAAGAGGAAACATGCTGATGTTTTACTCTTACAGGAGACACATTCAGTAAATCTAGTGCTCCCAAATATCTTGATAAAGATTTTACCCAGGTCTTCTCCGCTTCTGCAGAGGTCAAAAAACGTGGTGTGGCCATTCTATTCAGAAATAGCATTCCATTTGAAGGGCAGATAACTAAGCGCGATAATGATGGCAGGTATATTATAGTAGTAGGGACAATTAGGGGACAGAAGATTATGATAGCATGCGTATATGCCCCTTGTGAAAGGAGCACAATCTTTCTTGATAAATTCTCAGAATCCTAAACTCCGTAGCACAGGGATGCATTGTATTAGCGGGAGAGTTTAACTTGGTCATGCAACCACACATGGATAGATCAGGGGGAGCTGGCTTACACAACAAAGGTGCGGGCATATCTCTACGCTGGGGCCTCAAAACCAAATCAGTTAACAGATATTTGGAGGGAATTGCACCCATCGAGATTACACGTTCTTCTCCCACCCACATGGCTCATACAGCAGAATTGATTACTTCTTTGTGTCCTGTCAACTGGTCCCCAAGGTCAGCCGAGCGGGGATCCATGATATTTCATGGTCTGACCATGCACCAATAGAGCTAAGGTGCAATAATATTCACACTGATATACCAAGGACGAACTGGAAACTTAATGAATCGATCTTAAAAATCCCTATGATCTGTGACATTATTGGTACCGAGATAGACCAATTCTTCAAGACAAATGCAGGTTCTGTCAACTCACATTTGGTTCTATGGGAAGCGCATAAAGCGACATTTCGTGGTACACTAATAAATATCACAGCTAGAAGAAAAAAAGAGCGAGAGACCAAAATTGTTACGCTCCAAACCAAATTACAGACACTCTCCTCTAAACATAAAAAGAATCTAGATCTGCAAACCCTACAAGAGGTAAAAGACACCAAAATTGAATTAAATATGCTGCTAGCCTCCAGGGCTGACAATTCGCTAAGTTGGTCAAAGAGGAAATTTTACGAAAAAGCAAACAGGCCGGATACAATGCTGGCCCGCATGCTGAAGGACAGGCAAACTAAATATAACATCCAAGCTATACGCTTAAAATCTGGTACCCCCACATCCAACCCTCAGAAGATAGAATAATTCGGCTCCTTTTATGAGACACTTTATAATGGGGAGAAGGTGGCACATAACGCTAAAACGAGCGGTAGGCTAAGAGATTTCCTAGTCAGCTCAAATCTAGTGAGATTGACGGAAACAGAGAAGCTTTAAATGCCGATTTCTCCATCGAGGAATTGTCACAGGCCATTAAGGAACTAAAACTTTCAAATGCCCAAGGGCCAGACGGCTTCTCAGGGCTATATTATAAGAAATTTGTAAAGCCGCTCGCCCCAAGGTTGCTCCAAATGTTCAACGCAATTTTAGCGGGAGCCCCCATCCCCAAAGAGATGTTACAGGCGTCTATTTCAATAATCCATAAACCTGGGAAAGACCCACTGGATTGCAAAAGCTACCGGCCCATATCATTAATTAATACCGATATTAAACTATACGCTAAGTTATTGGCCAATAGACTCTGTCTCATCCTACTCAGACTTATACATCCAGATCAGGTTGGTTTTATCAACCACTCAAAGTATGTTGTTAAGTCTGGATGCAGAAAAGGCTTTCGATAGGATAGACTGGCCCTATCTAAAAGGAGACACTTGCGGCATTTGGCTTCGGTGATCGGGTGAATGAAGCGATCCACTCGCTATACTCTAACCCTACCGCCAGGGTTGTACATCAAGGCTACCCCTCTCTGCCCTTCCAAATAAGGAGTGGCACGAGATAGGGTTGTCCACTATCGCCCCTCCTATTTGCCCTTTGTATTGAACCACTGGCGGCACAAATCAGAGGAAACCCTGACATCTCAGGGTTAAACGCATACTCCCAAACTCATAAAGCGGCCCTGTACGCAGATGATATCCTCTTGATTATCACAAAACCCCTTACTTCCCTACCAAACCTATTTGACCTGCTGGATCGGTTCTCCAAGATCTCCGGCTTCAAAATCAATCAGTCCAAATCGGAGGCCCTAAATGTCAATCTCCCCAGACACACAGAAAAATTATTAAAACTAAATTTCAAATTTCATTGGCAACAGAAATATATAAAATACTTGGGTGTCCACATCACCAAAAATGTTAAAGACATATACAACGCAAATTACCCCAGCCTAATCCGGACCCTAAAATCTGACCTACAGAAGTGGACATCCAAAAGGATTTCCTGGATAGGACGAATCCATAGTGTCAAAATGAACTTACTCCCCCGTATCTTATACCTCTTCCAGACACTCTCAGTGCCACTCAGGTTGAAGGATCTGCACTCACTTCAATCTGACATCTCCAAGTTTATTTGGGGAGGTAAAAAACCAAGAGTAAGCAAAATAAATATGAAAAGACCTGTTTTGGCTGGGGGTTTAGCGGTACCCTGCCTGTTATCATATTATAAAGCGGCACAATTAAGCCAAATCGTGCAATGGCAATCTAACCCGAGACTTAAGTGATGGGTGGAATTAGAAAGCGCTGCTTGCGCACCCTTAGAACTAAGCAGCTTAATTTGGCTCCCAAAAACAGCACGAAAGTTCGCTAACATGCCGCTCTCCTCAATGGCCAACTCATTGTCAATCTGGGAGGCTACAAAAATTAGGCATTCCCTTACGACAATACATACCATGATGACACCCCTGTGGAATAACCCTGAGTTCGTACCGGGTCTATCGGTCAGTAATATATCAATTTGGAGACAGAAGGGTTACAATCGAATTAAAGATCTGGAAGGTTATAACAGAAAAATTAAGACGTTCGATCATATCAGATTAGAAAAAGAGATTCCCCACCCAGAATTCTTTAGGTACCTCCAGATCAGGGCATTTTAAAACAAATTTTCCCCATACCCCCTCTTGATGTCCTTCGAAAAGCTGTCTGGCAGAGACCGACACAAAGGGACTTACATCACAGCTATACTGCGAAGTGATCAGTTCTGGTGAATAGGACCAGCGGGTACCCTCATTTAGATCCCTATGGGAAGCAGATTTAGGGGAAAGCCTAGAAGACGAGGAGTGGAGCGCTATATTCTTGGCCACGGCGAAGAGCTCCATATGCACCACTCTCAAGGAGAACGCATATAAAGTCCTGATGCGATGGTACCTAACCCCATTGAAATTATCTATGTTTGTGCCGGGATCCTCCCCGCTGTGTCTTCGCCAGTACGGGGGATCGGCAGACCTGTTACATATGCTGTGGTGGTCCTGCCCGCGGATCTCTCCACTCTGGGAGGCAATTAGAATTTGGATCCAGAGACTGTTTGATCTCTCAATACCCCCAGACCTGTGGCTGTTTCAATTGAACAGACCACTGGCGGGCCTCTCCAAAGCACACAAACTAATTGCTCATTTTGCAATTGCTACGCGGTGTGAGATCGCAGCATTATGGAAACGATCTGATATACCAACCATCCCAAAGTTTCGGAATCGTATTTGGTTTATTTGCCAGATGGAAAAGTTAACGAGTTTAGTTAACGACAATTTCCTAAAAGTCTGGACGCCCTGGTTGGCAGACAGACAGATATCCCGGGGCTTGAAAGGACATCAATCTGGCTATGATAGTGATAGGTGCGTTGTCCTTGGGAAGTGCGAGCAGACTTCACACTATATACCTGGAGTCCAACTAATCAGCGTAGCTATACTAGCATTAAGGGATGAGATCAAGCCCGTGTGAGTTAGGATAGGCCACTCGTAACCCTCGAGATGCACCCAATATCACCATCACCTTACCTCCCCCCCCCCCAAGATGACCCTCCCCCTCGTCCCTACCCAACCCCCACCTCCCTTCCCTCACCTTTTTTTTTTTTCCTGTCTGTCTGTTTGTGTATATGTACGTCTCGTCCCCCCCGTAAGATAGGTTGCGTATATTTGTTATGCCAATCCGGGAGTGTTGGCCTAGATTCGATGGCCCCCCTTGACTCACCCGAAAGGCTGGCTCCCAAAGTTTTGTTGCACTATTATTACTATTATCTCACTTGATAACATAATGTTGATCACTAAGACAAAATGTACCCTACAATGTATTTTATTTTATGTTGTTATGATTCAATAAAAATTTAAGTTACAAAAAAAAAAAAGCAGGGGTCCCAGTACCGATCCCCGAGGTACTGCATTCACAACTTTAGCCCAACCTGAAAAAAGTCCAGTTATGACAACACTCTGTCTATCCTTCAACAAGTTTTCAATCCAGGTGCATACATTATTACTGAGTCCAACTTGTTTTATTTTGTACACCAACCTTGTGTGGGCAACAGCATCAAAAGCCTTTGAAAAATCTAAGTAGACCACATCAACTGCATTACCCTGGTCTAAATTCCTACTTACCTCCTCAAAGAAACAAATAAGGTTAGTTTGGCATGATCCATCATTCATAAATCCATGCTGACCATTACAAATAATTTTGTTTTCCATTAGGTATTCCTGAATATTATCCCGTATTAAACCTTCAAGTAGTTTCCCCACTATTAAAGTCAGGCTTACAGGTCTGTCATTCCCTGGTTGTGATCTAGCTCCTTTTTAAAATATAGGCACCACATTTGCTTTACGCCAATGTTGTGGTACTGAGTCTGTGGAAATGGGAGTCCATGAATATTAAGTGTAAGGGTTTGGCCATTACTGAGCTTAACTCCTTGAGAACTCTTGGATGCATGCCATCGGGGCCAGGTGCCTTATTTACATTATTTTTTTCAAGACCCTTATGAACTTCTTCCTCAGTTAACCAGTTCATTAATATGGAGGTTGTGGCTTCCTCCTGTGGCATTACTACTGAAATTGATTCTTCCCTAGTAAACAGAGGCAAATATTTTTTTTAATACCTCTGCCTTTCCCTTATCTCCAATAATCTGCCTCCCAATCTCACACTAAAAGGGTACTATATTTTATTTTCTCATATTATTAAGGTAGTTAAATAACTTTTTAGGGTTGATCTTACTTTCTATTGCAATCCTTTTTTCATTATCCATTCTTGCTAATTTGATTGCCCTTTTGCAATTTGTTACATTCCTTATAATTCTGATATGATGTCTCCATCCTGACTTCAAGAATCTAAACACCTGCCTGTTCTTTACATTGATTACACATTGGGTGACTGAGACATCCCATTAGCTAATTGAGGTTTATGGGCATTGTGCAGTTACCCCACACTTATCAGGTCTATATATCAAAGTAGAGAAAAGGGTGTTTGGACACACTGCTCTGTTTTTTGGAGCGGAGCTTTGGCATAGATAGCAAGAAATAAAGATGTCCTCTGGCGCGATGACTCAAGTTGTCCCTAAGCTTGGCCCTTACCAGAACTCCCTCCTACTGTCTCTGTACGTTCTCCCTGCCTACCAATTAGACTGTAAGGTCCTCGGGGCAGGGACTCCTCTTCCTTAATTTCTAAAGCACTTATTCCCATGATCTGTTATTTATATTATCTGTTATTTATTTCATTACCACGTGTATTACTACTGTGAAGCGCCATGTACATTTATGGCGCTATATAAAGAAAGACATACAATACAATTAATAAAGGTTGTTAGCCTATTTAAACATTTTATGTTAAACTTTTTCACTTATAGATCACAAACTACATTAATCTATAAGTTCCTTCCCACTTGGAGTTTGAGGTTAAAATCAGATAGACTAGGTTAGATCTCAGCTTATTCAGGATATTGACTTAATATAAACAAGAGGGAAAAAAATCATGGCACAGTAAAGTTATTACACTAGACTGGTTAAAACAATATTGCAAGACAGCACTTGATAAAACAGCGTTTGTGGATAGCTTCCCAGCATGTAGCAATGAACTCCTGGCTCTTTGGTAGTGGTCCTGCTCACAATTCAGGCTCCACGTAATCCAGGCAGTCTTTGCTTTCGTTTACTACTACACGTCTGCTGAGCCCGATTCCTCAGATTTTCATGCAGGGGGGAAGACAAGTCGCCTCTCCTTCCTTCCTGTACCTTGCGCACGGACTGGAGGTAGCCAGGAGATCTTTCATGAGCATTGTCTTTCGGTTTGCGCTCGCGTCCGGGTACCCGTACGGCGGTAAGCTGATAGCTTACGCAAAAGGGAGATCCACACATCACGGGAGCTACGGTGGCCTATAAGTTCCCATCCAACGTGTTTCGCAACTGCTTCATCAGGGATTTGGCTCAGGGTAATGCATCAGAGTCTTAATATTTCCAGTCAATTAAAGTCCTCACAGCTGATTGTAATGTCCTTATATACAAATGTTCAGCTGAGTGATCAAAATTAATTTGTGCTATAAACAATGTTATCACATACACAGCAAAATAGATATTTAAAAATACATCCACATTAGACCTTAAAATTATTAAATATGTAAAATACCAACATGTTAAAAACCATAGGTGGCATTAAATCAAACATTCCCAGTATAGGCTGGTCTACACATGCAGTTCCTTGACCTGGAGATTAATATAGAAGAATGAAAGATTAATACCAAAACTTTCTTTAACCAGGTCAACTGTAACAATATCGCAGCCAGCAGTTATCACAAAAGAAACTGGTTAGAAAATATACCATATGGGGAATTCAGGCGCATCAAAAGAAATTGTTTAAAGAAGGCTGACTGACAAATTTTACCTATGAAAAATAAGTTCTTGGAAAAGGAGAATAACGAGGGAACTATAAATAAAGCTCTCGAAAAAGTTGAGGGAATTGATGGGGCAAGTATACAAGTCTACATGGACAAAAAACAAGAACTTAAGTCAGATAGGGAATTTATACAATACACTGGCGACACACTTTATTCGAGCTCGGCTAGTCCCACGAATTCGGGTATACCCGGGTGTATTGAGGTTTGTGACTGTTTTCTGCCCGAGTGCATTGAGGTATTTTCCAGGCAGGGATTGAAGCATTTTATTCCCGCTGGCTGCAATACTGCACAGTATATATATATATATATATATATATATATATACTGCATTACAATTCATGAATTGATGGCATCTGGTAGACACGCGAAGCATTGCAGCCTATTAAATCCTAATCATTATCATTTAACAGATCAGCCGCCCGTCAGCCAGGCATGAACCCAGGCTGGGAAGGCAAACGCAACGGGGCTTGTCAGAGGTGAGGAGCGGCGCAGTCCAGGTATCTGCCAGGTACATACTGGGTATTTGCTCGAATAAAGTGTGTCGGTGCAGTACCTTTCATCACAACATTTAGTGTTGAATCGCATAAAATAACCGCAATTTAAAAAAAAAAAAAATTGACATGTTCTTCAAAAAGATGACTTATTAAAAATCATCATTAAAGATAAACCTGATGATACATAGTTACATAGTAGATGAGGTTGAAAAAAGACTTCCCTCCATGTGATGTGATCTTCTAAAGGGCATGAACCTAAAACAAAAAGTTAGTACAGCACAACCCCGTTATAGCGCGATCCGCTACAACGCGGATTTGCTTATAACATGGTTGAGCGTGGCTCCCTTTTTTTTGCAAAGTTAAAGGTTTTTTGTTTTGTTTTTGGCAAACTGACCCTCACCTCTCCCCCTTGTCTCAGTCTCTTTTCCTCCCACCTGGATTCAATATAACAATCAGATCTGAGCCCAGGGGGATGGAAGCAGAGAGGGGACAGAAGAGCCCGGCGCAATTAGCCAATCCGACCGGGACAGGGAAGAGAGGGCCACAAACACACAAAAACTCTCACCTCCTCCCATTTACTGACCGTGAAGCTGATCCTATCGCCCGTCCTCTTCTCCCTGTCTGAGAGTAACCCCCCACCCGACGCAGTGTATAGTATGTGCGAATACGACGAGAAGGGGACAAGTGCAAGCTGACAACCCAAGACTCTGCGGCGCGAGGAAAACATTCCGGGAAGTGTTGCGATCCACCAAGGAAAGGGTCACCTGCACGTGCAGGAGCAACACGAACATCGAGGGAGCAGGCTAGGGAGTTCATATTTACATAAGCACTCCCTCTGGCACTTTAACGTAAACTTGCAAAATAAAAAACACAACACTTCCACTTCCAATGTGGGAGGATTTTTGAGGGCACAAAGAGCAAAGAGTGGCGCAGAGACACAGACTATGATACAATATAACCTGTGCACCATTTAATTCCTCCTATTGAGACTCCCAATGGGACAAGCTGGGACAGAAGGGGGAAAATTGGGGTAAAATTATTTTATACATAGGTGCAGGGTGCATGAGAAAGGTCATTGTAGGACTGCAAGGTCAGCTCCACCATGTGTTGCAGTATTTTGACCCCACAATAAAATGCGCGTTCCGCCATTTCGGCCAGTGCTCCGCTTCTTTTGCTTCACTTAAATGCTTGTCAGTGCCAGGTGTGGGACTGTGAGGCACCTGGCTAGTGTCTTGCGAGTGTGGTTCCTCAATGTTTGTGAACTACTACTCCTCCTACACCAAGATAGAACCTTGGAAAGCTGTTCATGTTGTGTATTATGATGTGGGCCACCAATAACGCCACCATCCAGAGCCATTACCATAGATTTGAAGCATGGTCATTCATGTTTCAATATAAATAGATAGCTCTACCTGTACTTCTCATATTACATATGCCCATTGTGCAACTAACACTAGGGTTCAAAACTATCCACTATAATTTAATGTATGAATAACTGGAATGTTGGTCCCTTAAAAAAAAAGGTATTGTAACGAATCTACATGTCTACAGGACAAGTACGGCTACTAGAACTTTGAATTTCTTAGATGACCTAAAAGGAGACATTTAAAAAGCTATAAAAAAGTTTGCGTGCCTTTTCAATTAACAAAATATAATGGGTCTGCATGCTTCAAGAATGGTATCTCGGATTCCCTTGTTTTTTCTAGGGCTTATACGTGCTGAACTATAAACATTTCTATTCTACATAATTATTTGCATCAATCAAGGAAACCTACTTCTTCATGATCATGTAGCGCAGAGCATTTCCCAGGGTGTGATCCTCTTCATGCAACACAAATGTGACACAGGTTTCATCTGTCCCATTGGCCTGGACCTAAGAAACACATGTAACAAAAATAAAAATGTAAAGTGGCAAACCTAAAAATAACTGGTATGTTTAAAGACAGGAAAAATATGCGAC
>WSYH01014823.1:0-15000 GCA_036426205.1 Ascaphus truei
GAGGTGCTGGAGGAGAGATGATGATGATGATGATGATGATGATTTTACCCGTGCGGCTCAATTTGGAGGAGAGATGATGATGATGATGATGATGATGATTTTACCCGTGCGGCTCAATTTTTTTTTTCCTTGGAACAGTTCGGCCCTTCTCACGTTACGAGAGAAAATGAGCTCGAAGACTGGGTCAACACACAGAGAGCAGACGGCCAAGGTGTTTCAACTGTGCAGATCCGACTGAAAGCCAAAACAATCGCCACCGCAATGAAGTGTGGGGATTTTAGAGGTGGACCATCGTGGTGTCTCAGATTTATGAGACGTAAAGGCCTGTCCATCAGGGTACAGACGAGTCTGTGTCAGCAGCTCCCTCCCGACTACGAGGAAAAAGTTTCAAACTTCCGCAAATTCACTGATGCAAAGATAGCGGAGCATTCCATTGGCCCGCACGACATCATAAATATGGATGAGGTTCCTCTGACGTTTGACCTGCCTCTCACTCGGACTGTCAACAGGAAAGGCGAATCATCCGTCACGCTGAAAACAACTGGGCATGAAAAAACGCACTTCACCCTTGTTCTGAGCTGCACGGCATCGGGAGAAAAGCTTCCACCAATGGTGATTTTTAAACGCACGACGATGCCAAAAGAAAAATTCCCGAGAGGAATTGTTGTGAAAGTCAACAAAAAAGGATGGATGACGGAAAGCCTAATGCATGAATGGCATACGGAGTGTTACGTCAAGCGACCGGGAGGATTCTTTCACAGGAACAAGGCATTGCTCGTTTTGGACAAAATGAGGGCCCACATAACAGATTCGGTGAAAGAAGCCATCAAGAGGACAAACTCAATTCCAGCTGTAATTCCTGGGGGCACAACAAAGTTTTTGCAGCCACTCGACATCAGTGTAAATCGTGCATTTAAGGTGGCGCTCCGTGTTCAGTGGATATATATATATATATATATATATATATATATATATATATATATATAGATAGATAGATAGATAGATATATATATAGATAGATAGATATATTTATAGAATAGAAATAGAATATATATATAGATAGATAGATATATTTATTTATTTATATTTATTTATATATTTATTTCGTGTGGGGCTGTTGTGTGTGTTTTCATTTTATTGTGGATAGCGGGGGTGGGTGAAGTGGGTATTTGGCCCCAACAGTGATTTGTTTAGGGCTTGCGGGTGGGTAGCGGGAGGGCTTAACCCCCCCCCCCCACCCCCCCAAGCTCACACCCCGGCGCCGCTACAGTCAGCAGGGGAGCGGAGCGAGCGCCCGGGACACACGCGGGGGAGCGGCCACAACACGCGGCCTCCCGGCTATCATCCACGAGGGAGCGGCCGGATGAGTGAGGCAGCAGCCGGATGAGTGAGGCAGCGGCCGGATGAGTGAGGCAGCGGCCGGATGAGTGAGGCAGCGGCCGGACGGGTGAGCTCCCCCCCCTCCACATGCTACGTGCTGCTCTTGCCCCTCCGCTCCCGGCTACCCCCTGTCACCGCGTGACAGGCCGCGGGACGTGAGATGGGAGGGGGGATGCCCCTCCGGTCCCGGCTCCCCCCTGTCACCGCGTGACAGGCCGCGGGACGTGAGATGGGAGGGGGGATGCCCCTCCGGTCCCGGCTCCCCCCTGTCACCGCGTGACAGGCCGCGGGACGTGAGATGGGAGGGGGGATGCCCCTCCGGTCCCGGCTCCCCCCTGTCACCGCGTGACAGGCCGCGGGACGTGAGATGGGAGGGGGGATGCCCCTCCGGTCCCCGCTTCACCTTCTCCCCATCGTTGTCCCCGCTGCCTGCGCAGGAGGAGGGGGGGGGGGCGGGTGTTGGTGCTGGTGTGTGTAATTGTGTGAGACTGTGTGAGTGTCTGTGACTGTGTGAAACTGTGTGAAACTGTGTGTAAGTGTGTGTGACTGTGTGTGACAGTGTGTGTAAGTGTTTCACAGTGTGAGTGTGTGTGTGTGTAAGTCTGTGTAAGTGTCTATGACTGTGTGAAACTGTTTGAAACGGTGAAAGTGTGAGTGTGTGTAACTGTCTGTGATTGTCTGTGTGTGTGTGTGGTGCACTGTGCAGTGTGAGCAATGACCACTGTGTGTGCAGTGTGTGTGCAGTGTGAGCAATGAGCAGTGTGTGTGCGCAGTATGCAGTGTGTGTCAGTCTGAGCAGTGTGTGCAGTGTGACCATTGAGCAGTGTGTCAGTGTGTGCAGTGTCAGTGTGAGCAATGAGCTGTGTATGTGTGAGCTGTGTGTGCGCAGTGTGAGCTGTGTGTGCGCAGTGTGCGTCAGTGCGACCAATGAGCAGTGTGTGTGTGCAGTGTGAACAATGAGCAGTGTGTGTCAGTGTGAGCACGGTTCACATCCCGGGCAACGCCGGGTCTCTCAGCTAGTTGTACATATTTTGCAGTTTGAACTGCAGCCTGACTGGGCAGTGTCATGTAAAAGACTTTCTTGCTGTGCATAGTCTGTGCTTATTTTGGGAGGTAGTTCTACTAGTATAAAGACAGAAAATGAACAATCAAAAATGAACAATCAGTGGACTTGTGAAAAAGGTGAAGATTGATTTCTCAATATTTGACTTTTCGGCCCCAACACGGGCTGTTTAAAATAATAATAATTCTTGACGAGCAGCGCCTCTGGCAGACATCTGGAGTTGAGTGCTAAACAATTGTTGCAAATGCATTCTCTGGATTAAACGTTACTGATGCATGCTTATAATTTAAGTATAGCGTTGTTGCTCTGATGTAAATTAAATACAAAAATACATGTCTAACCCTGGTCTGGGACGTACAGTACTAATCACTTTCCTTCCAGGGGCGCTAGCACATATTGCTAAACCGATGCTTTACTAGCCCATCTCAAAGCACGAGTTGGCTTTCTCTCCTTTACCACACACTGGCGTTTCATCTTTCTGTTTTCTCTTTCAATACCTTTTCGTCTCCCCTGCACGGCAAAGGAAAGAACAGGATAGACGGCACTTGGGTCGAAGCTAAAAGATGTGCTTCGCATTTAAAATAATTCTAGCCATAGGAGCACGTTAATGTCCTCCAGTCATTGTTCAATGGAGACGGTTTGGTGGGCGTGTGAGAATTTTGTCTGGTTTTCAGGAATATTTAAAGTGTTTAGTATTAGTAGCTCTGGATAGTGACCAGTAAATATAAGTGCAGAAACTAATTATGCCTGTGATTTTTGCATACAAGACCTAGAAGCAAATAAATGTGGTGGCTGCCACAACTCCCCACCATTGATCAAACATTGTAGATCATGACCAATAACCGTCCTAGCATGCAGACCATTGACATTGGTATGATTTTAAAATACAATCTGCGTTCATTGAATTTAAGGTGTGACACTATCTTTATTTTATTTATTCATCCATTTCGCAAGTTCTGAAGGATTATTGTGATCTTCTGTTTCAGAGTGCGGTAACAGCAGTTCCTCTGTCCTCTTCGAAGTCCCAGACACGTGGTAGCTGTGGTGAGAGCAACTTTGTGATCACAAGATTTGGAAGCCATAAATTTTTACTTTTCTTTGTCCAGAAGATCGAGATGTCCCTAAGCAGCTCGTGCTAATGTTGCCTCCCAGCTACAGTACACACTCCCCCTGACCTGGCACAACAGACACTGTCTCAAGTAAAGCACAAGTGAATGACCACAGGGAGTGACCAGAACTCTTGGAGTTGATTATCGCTGAAAGTAGCCATGTGTGGAATAAAGAGCACCCATTTAACTAAAGTAGAACCGAATGGAGTTGGCATAATTTATTTAATTTATGTTTAAGTGACTTCTCTACACCTTGCATTCCTTTTGGGAAAGCAACGCGAGTTTGTGATCTGGTTTAATACCTTACCATGCCCATCTTCTGCAATCCTTCACCCGCTTACCCAATGCTTCAACCTCGTCATATGGATCTACTGAAAACCGAACGACTCCTGGTTTCTGTTTTTATAGCTACAGTTGGAAAATATATCACTTTTGAGCTGCCTGTAGAAATAGAACGGGTTTATTTAAAGCACCAATCTCATTTTGTCAGTCCACTGAGTGCTGTTTTCTCCCCTAAAATTGCAATTACATTGTTTTCCTCTTGGTTGCATAGCTCGTAATGAAATCCTGCAGTTATGACTCCTTTCAATGACCTAGCAATATAAAATTGCCTATCTGATTTAACATTAGGATTATGATCTGCAGTGCGCTTTCTCTCGCTGCCTGATTGCTTCATCATTGTAATCATTGCAAATGTAAGTGCACATACTGCTTACCTCTTGAAATAGTCACATTACCTATGGGAGTATATCTACATTTTAACGCCTGTTTAAACAGATCTAAAACAAACATGATATTGTTGTCTAGATCAGTACTTTCAACTCAAGTATACCGATCTGTGGGACTGGTGCTTTAAATATAACCATCCTAGGGCATTGCTAAGCATCTTTTAACCATTGCAGCAAAATGTACATACTAAAAAACCTACCGAAGGAATTAAGGAGTCAACAGAGCATCATTTGAGAGAGCCGAGAGCCTGGGAGCTCTGCTGTCTTTAAATGACCTCTTAATTTAATGGGTAAGATGTAACATTTGAAATCCCTCTTGTTGATGTGATCTCTAGATAAACAGTGTAGTGATACTTGGTGTTGTACTGTCCGGTTGCAGCTTCCATGGTCTTTATGCTTGGTACTGCCCTACTGTACCTGTATGTTACATAGGTATCTGAAGGGACCTTATCTGGGTTATCTAGTTACCAAACTCCCTTTACATTAATTAAACAGGTCTCCCGGAAAAATATTTTTTTAACTGTATATGAATGTCCGTTTTTTTATTTTGTTATTGATTAATATATGTATAACATGGTTCTCAAGATTTTTTTATTTTTTTTTCTGTGCACCACTTTTGTATTTTGACTTGTGCATCAAAAGTGTAAAGGTTGTTTGGTTCAGACATCACATTGCGTCTAAATGTGGACAGCACTTTTCCACCCAGTAATGTTTAAATATGCATTGTGTTTAACTATATGCAAGTTTTTTTTTTTTCACTTTCATGATTTAAGTTGGCAGAGAATACCACACCTGTGCCATGTGATTGTCTCTCAAAGAATAGCATTGTCTATAATTGTGACCTTGTCACTTATTTTCGTTGACTTTCCCTCAACAGAACATGAACTTTGATGTTTTTTACATGTTCTGGTTTTTAAAAAAAAAAATGTATCTTTCCGTTCACTTTCAGTGTAAGCATGCGTATGGGGAACAGGAACTAGAAAATAAGGTTTAAGATGAATTTAAACACCTAAATTGTCATTTGTATTTAGTTTTGTGAAATTGTCTATCAGCCTGCAAAAAAACAAAACAAAAAAACACTTGCAACTGGCACCAGCCATTTATTTGTAGAAAAACAAATAAATCTGCAAAGGTAGATTTTGTTTCGGCAACGCTATTTAACTTTTTTGTATAATGGATATAAAAAAAGGCCCAAGTGTATTTCCATACAGTGAAATTAAAGAAACTTTCGTAGTAATTGTAGTGCTCATTTTTATTATATATTTTTTTTAATTTTTGTGACACTGTGAAATAATATACAGGATATTGGGTTAGTCGCATGTTTACAGTGGCCGAGATACAGCCTGCAATATAAAGTGATCGGGAGTGTTGAGAGATGCTCAGAACTTCCCAAGTGAGTAGGTCCTTTCATTCTACTGGATATAGATCCAATGTGGTCTTTCTCCCTCCTAATAGAGGTAAATGAGAATTTTAATCCTAATAGAGATATATTAGTATTTTATCTGGTAGTGTTAGAACTTGCGAACAGGTGTCTGCCTTGTCGTGGCTCGCAAGCTTATAACGTTTTGGCCAAAGGGTTAAACTAAATGACCCTTTTCAATAGAATATTTAAGTATTTTACTGTGTATTTTTGTCATATTGTATGTAGCATTGGGCTTCTCTGTCGTAAGATGCTCAGAACCCAACAGTTGTCTTGAATTCAAGATCAACAATAATATAAACCTTTTAGCGGCACTTCTGCCCTTACCCTAGTGAGTGGCGGGGCAGAGGTGCGCCAAGGCCCCTCTGGCACTCTATTTACATGACCGCTTCATCGCTGCGAATGGAAGAGGAGCGTTCCTGACTGTCTTCTGCTCTCCATAGGTTTGCTGTAGCTATTGCGTCATAGGGACCCTGGAGTGCCAGACCTCCAGGATGCAGTAGCTACGTTAAACGGCGTCCAAGGGGGTTAAACCATTTGTATCATGGGCGCTACACCGTGCTTGGTCGTACATGGCTGGCACCTCTCGTATCACAAAGCATAATGCACTCCAAACATACACACCTTCTGTGGGGATGTTTGTTACATTGAATTAGAAGGCAACTGAGATATACGAGCCGCTATCTCAATGTAGCAGGCCGGTCAGCATGCGGTTGCATTTTTCTTTAACCCTTTGCAGCACAGGTTGAAGGCATGGCTCTTACCTGGGCGAAATATTTTCTAGCTTGTCTTGTATTCATCTCACCATTTACATGTGGTATCAGGACGGCGTTTTCCATTCGGGAGCAATATTGATGGGAAAAGGCAGCTCTTCCAGACCGCTGCCTTTTGTATCATCAACTGCTTTATAATCCCGACTTAAAGGCAAGCTTGGACATCAATGGCATTCTGTCCAATTAGGTCTCAATCTATCCCAAATCAATTAAAGCATTCTTGGATGCTGCCATGTATACTACATGTGCCTTTTGGAGTTTGGCTTCATTAAACAACTACTACCATTTTTGTTGGTTTATCTAGCTAAACCAATTATCTGAAATTGTCCCTTGATAGTGCCTATATACTATTTAGTCTATGTATTATTCTATCTTTATACACTTGAGTGCGTCAAAAACTAGTATAAAAAAATGACATTATTAAGTCCATATTAAAAACCGGAGGTGTAGCAACCCTCCTACGCGTTTCGTGCGCATTTGCACTTTATCAAGGAGTCCACGTAGCATGCACAAACTTTAAATAAACTTTCAAATTGACCCGTTCGCACCAAAACAAAGTGACGTCATCGCGCAGGACGCCACGTCGGTCCGCACATGCTTGCAGAATGAATCCACCAACGGCAGTCTCGGGAATTCGCAATCTGCCCTCAGTTGAGCACACAGGTGCAGCACGCATGCGCGAGCGGGACATGCCACCTGCTTCCACGGAGACTGCCTTAAACAAGACAGTTCTGTCTGGATGTGAGTTCCAGCACAGAAAAAGCATTAATCAAATAACAAAAACTTTATCAAATAAGTACAAATGTAACAAAAATCAATCAAAACAGACCAAACCTAATGATAGCAGGTTCTGTAGAACAAACCCTACCTCCTTTTAGACACAGGCATATACAGGACGAAAGTTATAATAGAGTAAAGAATAAAGCATAATCCCTTACCAGCCATTGTGGTATTGATGCTGTAGGTTGCCAGTACACTGTGGTGTGTGTGTGTTGGAGACTAGAGGTGAGGGGAATCTGCCATCATGTTGAGTGATCGGGACTCAGAGGTATGTTGCTACAGAGGTAAGGCTTACACAAGTCTTCCGATCCTGTTGCAGCTCCCGGCAGAGAAGTCCCAAGTGCTTGTATTAGTCTGTGTGATAGTATGCAGGCGGCGTAGTACTTTCCAAGGCTCCCCGGTAACACTCATGGCGGGCGTCCTGGATCATGAAGATGGCAACAAAATTGGAGAAAAAGTATCCAAAGCCACTGCAGATGAACCGGCAATCAACACAGACGAACCCAAGTAGAAAAAGCCTTTTTATTGACTGCACAAATGCGAACAGTTTATACCATCTCTCCCCTCCTAGGCGAAGCGCCCTTTTGGCGTGAAACGCGTAGAGGGAGGACATAGTATAACCTGTTGGCATTTGTGCAATTAATACAAAGCCTTTTTCTACTTGGGTTCGTCTGTGCTGATTGCCGGTTCGTCTGCAGTGGCTACGGATACTTATTCTCCAATTTTGTTTATTTCCTTACCAGCCATTGCAAAAGTAAAATCAAAATACATCACTAGCTATGAATAATATGACAAAATAAAACAAAGCACAATATTGGAGAATACGATGGAGAGAGAAGACCACGAACAAATATCAATTGGAACAAAGAGAAATAATACATAATTAAACTTAATAATCAACTGAAAAATTACAATAATTGAGGCAAAGTGAGGATTAGTATTCTAGTTTTGGAGATAATCAGAAAGAAAAATCAACAAGATATATACATATAAATTGATAGAACAAAAATAAGTAAATAAAGATATACACTCAGAGGTAATACAGGAGGGCCCCAGGCATGCAGTGGGTTCCATTCAAAGGGCCCGCCGCAAAGCGAGAATCGCCGGAAAGCAGAACCGGCAATTTGACGTGTGCACGGGCAATTCCGCCCTCTGCGCATGTGCAACTTCCATTCAGCGTGTGCAACCTTCGTTCTGCGCATGCGCAATCTCTGCACTCCTCCCCATTCTGCGCATGCACGGTGGCCCCCTTCTCGTTACTGGTGGATTGCTGAGAAGCGGGGCCTTGCTGTATGTGTAAATATATTTACATTCATAAATTCCCACTTAAGATAATTAGGATATCATTAGTAATTTAGGTTGTTTTAAATCAAACCTACAATTACTTCTAGTAGAACAGAGATTAAATAATTTGTTGACATTAATATAGAAATTAATTGTAGTGATTTATAATCCTCCAGATATATCTGTATTGAAGTTCCCCAAAACTTATGTTCCAGACCTCCAGAATAATCTTATTCAAAGGGATCTTCAGAACAGAATATACAATTGATATCAATATGGAATGTTCTCTACGAATGGCACAATTGACATTTTATAGATAAATCCACAAATGTGTGGAAAAATCTTAACTTTCAAATTTTATCAGCCTATATATGGGCTGTATAGGCCGTCCGCATAGTGATAAAACAATTGGACCAATTGATAAATTAACCAATTAGTTCACTAATCATGCGTACAGGCAAAGGGTCCAAATCACAATCCGACTTGGTTTTAGAGTCTCTTTCATAGGAATAATATCTATATATAAAGCTATAAATATAGATCCTGGAAGATATGTAAATCCAGGAAAAAGCACATGTATTATTTTTTGAAGGGGGAAAGAAACAAATTATGTATTTAAGAATAAGAGTACTTGCAAATGTTGATACTAGCCTTGCTTAAATATTCCAAATACACCAATTCATGGTAGTCTAAAATAATTTCTAGCCATAAGACTGCCTAAAGCCTCTTTTCAAAAGACTCCCCAGTGCCCTCTAAGCCAGGGGTGCTTAATTCCAGTCGTCAAGCCCCCCAGCAGATCAGGTTTTCAAGATATCTCAGCTTTAGCACAGGTGGCTCAATCGGTCCCTGCTTCAGCACACGTGTCTGTCTTCAACTGAGCCCCTGATTGATTGAACTGTGCTGAAGCTGGGCTATCCTGAACCTGATGGGGCGGGGGGGGGGGGTATGTATGGCTTGACATCTGGAGTTGAGCTCCCCCTTCACTAAATATATAAACAACTGAGAAACCACTACTTTGGTACTGTATCGATCTGTTCTTTTTTGGACTGTGGACTAGAGGTAGTTGGGCACTGGCGCTATAGAAAAGCAATGTCCCTGCCCTTATGTTGGAAACGGGCATGTTCCAGTTAAACAGCATAGGGTTACAGTATTCTGGGCACCAAAAGCATGAGTGTCCACCATCAGGAGTAGGATGTGTTCACTGTACTAATCGGTTGCTTGACTTATTTTTTCTTTTTTCTTGACAAAGAATAAAAAACTGATCTTGTTTCATGATTTGTATCATGAAAATGGGCGTTTTCTATCACTCAGACACGGAAATGGTTCATGTAATGGGCAGCTGAAATGCTGCGTTGGCACTGAAGGTGTAACATTTTCGTCATGAAAGGTCTTTGGGTATCTTCAAGCTAAAATGCTTTGGCCTACTCAAGACTGCTTCATAATACTGTACATTAATTCACCTTGTAGAGTCCCAAACCTGAAATGCTTTGGGATATTTTAACCCAGCATACTGTTCTGTTGCATTGGATTTAGATCTAAAAATAAGGCATGCCAGTCTTGGTTCCTTGTGATTTCTGCCTCGGTGGCCGAGTTAAATACCTTGCAATGAGCCACCAGACTATTGCGTGATGTCTAGTTGGTTTGAGTCATATTGACATTCATGTCTGACTCACATGAATGAATTCTGAGGCTCACAATGCCACATGTACATTTCCCTTGACCATTAAGGAAAGGCTATCAGTAATTCGGGCAATACTAATCATTCTTGGAAACCGTAGTTGCTTGGATTTGTGGTGGGAGGTTGGCTGCCGTTCATATAAATAAGGGATTAGTGCTGTATCGGGGCCATAGTGATTAAAGAGGCTTCCTTTAGGCTTTAACCACTTAAAGCTGCAGTTCAGGCAATATCCTGCATGTGTGTTTTTTTTTAATAAATCCGTTCTGTAGTAAGAAAAAATACTTTTAGCATTTTCTGTTTTAAATAAAACAACTTTGAAAGACCAATTTTCTTGTATTCTATTTTAACAAGCATGCTTGTTCCTATAGCAACGATTTACATTCCCCATATTTAAAGATGTCGCCAAACTTTGCCAATCAATAAATGGAGAACGAATTGACCGGCAGCTATGCAGTTTTTTTTTAGGCAAGTAGAGATTGCCCACATGAAACTATTGAAGTAAAAAAAAAACAACGGGAGCCTGAACTGCAGCTTTAAGTGCCAGGGGGTCTTGCAGCACATTGATCTGGAGTAAAAGGGTTAATTGCCACAGGAGTATGCAAAAGCAGTAATCTGTAACGCGTATTTTATTTTCTGTGGTTTACCGATCACTAGTTTGGGATTTTTACATTGTTTGTAATTTTTATGTTAAGTATATAATAAAATCTTATTTTCAAGCAGCTGTCCCCACAATTAAATAGAACTTTTTTTAAATTAATTTTTTATTTAATATAAATCCTTGTCTTTGTTTTTACCTGGCCTAAGGTGTCTAGTGCGGCCGAATCTTCATTATTGCCAACACCATGTGCAAGAGCTCTTTGCCGAAGAGTGCTGATGTTAAAAGGGTACATCTCCAGTGCAGCAGCAGCGAGCGTCACGCATTTAAGCAACATTCTCCTAACCGGTGCTCCGCCAGTCCTCTAGATTCGCCCCAAAACTGGTCAGGTTTTCTGGCTATCCTAGCTCCAGCACAGATGGCTCACAGGCGCAGCTGAAGAGCGCCTCTGAGCCACCTGTGCTGAAGCTGGGATATCCTGAAGACCTGTTGGTGCAGGGGTCCTCAAGCCCCCCTGTCCACCCCAACTGCTTGCTAACAAGCAATGTGTCAACTTAGCGTGGGTGACTAGAGTGGTAATTACAACGGAAGCTTCCAAAGTCCACTCCCTGTATGCTTTGCATACACAGCAGCAAGGCATTGTGGGATGTGACTTTGGAAGCTCGTGCTGTAGAAGACCCCTGCACCATCCATACTACTTAAACATAGTGAGGTGCAGTTCAGGGCTTTTATTAAGCGTGTCTCTCACACTCACTCACTCACTCTCACACTCACGCACACACACGCACCCTCACATACATGCACTCACTCACACTCACTCACTCACACTCTTTGGACACTACACTTGCCTGGGATCGGACAAACTGTTTTGATCTGATAAGTAGGCAAAATTAATTATTTTTCTGGCAGGGGATGCACAATGTATAAGAAGGTTGGGAACCATTGCTAGAGAGCAAAGCAATCACCTTGAGTTCTGCGAGAACTGGGGGATTTCACGTTCTGATAATAACATGTTTGTATGTGTGGGTGTCACATAGATATATCTATCTACAGTATCCCCAAATTACAGCATCTTCTTTTATGTATCAACATAAAATTCTATATGGTGAAATTATTAGAAGTGGTTCTGGAATACGAACAGACATTAGTACAAAGCCTCAGTTTGCCTTTGGTGGCACAGCAGGGTTACTGTGTGAGATGACAAGAAAAGGTATCAATAAAATGTGTTTTTAATCACAAGTAAACATTACCTATTCAACAGTGACAAATGTCCCTTCAGTACCAAGATTCAAACAATAAATAATGAAATCATGAAATATTTCAGACTTGGACCAAAACTTTTTTTTTTCTCCTTATCATAGAGCAATTGTGAAAGCCGTCTAATCTGTCTTGTCCCCTATACAGTATGTAGACCTGTTTTTCTTTTGGTGCATATCAAAAAGTGAGAAAAATGTGCCTGTTTTTATTCCAGAGGAGTAAGGTGATTAATTTTAGTCACTGACATCATCCGGAGAAGCAGGAAGTTCTGACCTTCTCACCTCGGTCGGAGTACAGTTTTGTGGTATCTGTGTGGGTGACATCATACAAGAACTGATTTGTCTGTATGAATGAATGACCGCTCCTAATCCTCCTCGGTGAGCCTGACCTGAAGTCATTAACTCTTGACTTTGACTGGGTGTACAATTCCATACTCAGCAGTCATCATTTTTTTTGCTTTGCCTACCCCACACGTACTTGCTAATTCAAAGCAAATTCAGACCCACTTACAAGGCGCCTAGTTGGAATATTTCAGTCAGTGTGTGATACACTAATGGTTTCCATAATGACCAACGCTCCCTATTTATGGAGTATAGACTCTAAAAAAATTAAAATTCTCTACTCCTCGCTCTTTTACGGTTAATAATCCCCTCATCCTGCACTTTCACCAAATACTGTATCTCTCTGAAATAACTTTTTCAAAGTTAGCCAGTAGTGGTGACAGTCGACAGATGCTGCTTCAAATCATATGGGTGCCATTTTGTAATCCCAGAGAATCCCTGTATCGGAGACCTTGTTACCTGTTTCTGTATTGTCCAGCCTATGAATGTAATACCTTTTTTTTTTTTCTATAACTTTATGGTCCTGTTGGGTTTGCCCCCTTTTCCCTTTTGAAAATAAACCATAGAAGCTTCAAGGCGCAATAACCAAATAAAATGTCCGCTAAACGCAACATTCATAGAGTGGACCATTACAAGTTTTCTTGAAGAGAAAACCCTGCCCATCAGTTTTAAGGCTTTACACGGGATTGGGCAAATCCTATTGTTGGTGTTTCCCAGGTGGCTTAATCACTGGAGTTGGCTGCCCCTGAGTTTCAGGCTTCTGGAGGGGGATTGCTGCTTTATCTCAAGCGCCTAATTTTCTAGCAAGCATGTGCATGGCAAAGTGCTGAGAGAAGCGTATTTTAGTCTAGAAAGAGCCAGATGAAGAAATCGAATTAATTTTTAAGTTTCTCCTTTAATGTGTGTTAGAGGCACCCCTGTGTTAGATTACCACTTTAAAATTTGGGGGGGGGGGGGGGGTTGTTCATTAAACTTTGATACTGCCATTCAGGCACCAGTGCTCGGAAACTCCCATGGACTTTAATAAGAGTTTGTGTAACAGTCCCCGTTGGCACTATTGCAGTTTTAAAGAATAACCCCCCTTAGTGCCTTAATTTTCAAATCTGCCTGTTCCCACAGGGGTCCACTGTGAAATGACATCTTCAATGATTTTTACTTGATGTTAAATACAGTTGTTTGGGCCTGTTATAATAAGAGCAGTATGTGGTGTGCCAGCTCAGAGAAAGGGCTGTTGCATACTTTTAAATCAATTTTTTTTTTTTTTTTTTTTTTTACCATGTGAAACTGTAGTTCCTCCTCTCATGAATCCTCTGTTTCTTATCTCTTTAGCTATTTTCCGATCCTGAAACACAGCTTTAAAAAAAAAAAAAAACACTTGATTTCAGAGATTTGTATTAGAATGGCTGCCATGAAACACGGAATCAATAAGCCAAATGAAAAAGAAAAATAGCAGGAGCGTCTTTATCTGGTAAAAATATATAATAAAAAACAAATGTACTCTGACAGCGTGGCTGCATTACGTGGACACGACTTTGTATGTAGTTTGCTACTACAAAGTGCTCCATTTACTTGCTTCCCCCAAGATTAGCAAGTTGAATGTCAACATATGTAAGACTAGCTGAGAGACCCGGCGTTGCCCGGGATGTAATGTTCCCGCACTTACACACACAGACACACTTACACACACAGACACACGTACACACACAGACACACGTACACGCACACACACGTAGGCGCACACACAACACACACAGACACACGTACACGCACACACACGTAGGCGCACACACACGTAGGCACACGCATACACACACACATGTAGACACACACATGTAGACACACACACACACACACACATGTAGACACACACATGTAGACACACACACATGTAGACACACGTACAAACACACGTAGACACACGTGTACACACACGTAGACACACGTGTACACACACGTGGACACACGTGTGGACACATGTGTACACACACGTAGACACACGTGTACACACACGTATATACACAGGCACACGTATGTACGCAGGCACACGTAACACGCAGACACACGTAGACACGCAGACACACGTAGACACGCAGACACACGTAGACACGCAGACACACGTAGACACGCAGACAACACACACACACACACACATGTACACACACACACACACACGTAGACACACACACACACACACACACACACACACACACACACACACACACACACACACACACACACACACACACACACACACACACACACGCACACACACACACACACACGTAGACACACACACACACACACACACACACACACACACACACATGTACACACACACACACACGTACACAGACACACACACACACACACGTACACACACACACACACACGTACACAGACACACACACACACGTTCACAGACACACACACGTACACAGACACACTAATTATAATTATACATTTAGCTTGATAGAGTGCTGATATACTAGGTTTCCTTTTCTTTTGTATACATCATTCTTTACCTAGTGAGCACCTCAACGTGGTTCATATTGTGGCGATGCGGGAGTTCCCTTTGTGTGTAGCAGAATTTAA
>WSYH01014824.1:0-14999 GCA_036426205.1 Ascaphus truei
AACCACCATTTTCACTTTAAATGCGTGGATACAGCGTAACATTGCAGACTGCATAACATGTAGCGATCACAAACAAATTGTTTCCTATTACAATATAGTAGAACCTGAAAGAGTAGTACACATTGCTCACGGAATAAATATACGTACTTTCCTATCCATTTAAACATATTAGCAACATGTTACCATAACTCTAACACATACCTGTGTTGTTATCATGCAACATCTACAAAATACAAAACCGGGTCCACCACGTATGACGTGGGACCCTTGTCATGTACCAAGGCGTCCTTAAAAAGGATTACGGATGTAAGTCCTGCCCCCAAACGACGTGCGCGCGTCAAAGCCTATTGGCTGTGTTGTTTTGTTATAGTTACGGTAACTGCAGTGTGTCATGCGTGCGGCTCAGTGTTTGTAGGCGTACACTGGGCGTTAGCCGAATGTTAATTGAGTGGGAGGAGTGTTTGCGTGCGCTTCACGCTGCCTTAACATGACGTCACACGTATTGCATTTGCGCATTGTGTTATCGGCCGTGCTTTCTGTCCACACACGTCTGTTTAAAAAGAATACAGATGTACTCGTTTAGAACGAATGTAGTTTCGCCTTCATAGTATTTGAAATAAATATTTTATGGTTAATGGTATTTTCAACATGTATTGAACGCACAACGTACGCATTGTTTTGCGCATGCGCTAACAGTTAGTCGACCCAAGCGTGAAGTGCGTGCGCACACTAAGATGTGCGCGCACATTTTTCAGTATACAGGCAACGTTCACTTCATATACATAGTTATGCCTGCTCCTAATTTAATGACAGATTACATAATGATGTACACTTGTAGTTCTAACATATAAGTGAGTGACGTGTGTATGTATACAATCATATAGAGCTGTGTAACGCGTTGTCACGGATACATATATAGTAAGGTGCCATCTTTGACCATCATGTGTTTGCTGTATTTCAGAGATGTCGGGGAAGATACAATCGGATCAATGTATGATTTCAGAAGAGTCTAACTTTATATGAGATGATTGTGAGGAGGAGCCACCGACTACTATACTACATATGGAACTAATTTTATATTGCTTGCAGCGCTTATTAACAAACAATTAAAAATGTGATACCCTTATGCCTATATTGCATAAGCACTTAATTAACATAATGATGTTGCAAAAGAGTGCCTCATGAATTTTTATTGAGTGTTCTTTAATTACTACTAGCATTTTATGGCATGGTGTGTTTTATATATAACAACCATTCCCCCTCTGCTAACACATTTGTGTATTCTATTGTGTAATGGAACGTATGACTGTCGAAACTATGTAACAATAATAATAATAATATGAGCATGTTCATGTATAGCGCTGCTAGTTGTACGCAGCGCTTTACAGACACATTTTTCAGGCTGAGTTCCCTGGCCCGTGGAGCGTACAATTTATTTTTTGCCGCCTGAGGCACAGGGAGATAAAGTGACTTGGCCAAGGTCACAAGGAGCCGACACCGGGATTTGAACCAGAACTCCCCTGCGTCAAACTCTCAGTGCCAGTGTGTGTCTTTACTCACTGAGCCACTCCTTCTCCCAATGTAAAGGACACTTACAACCAACTAGCCATTTCTTGTTACAAATCTCTTGTTACATGGGTATGTTGATAAAATGGTTTGGGACTGTAGCAAATAATGTTATTGGCTAGATGTTGTGGTCCCCTACAATGCATGATGTTCTGAATATTACATCAACATCATGTAATGAAGTACGTTTCTGTGTATATTTCATTAACCTAACTAACTATAGTTTACTGTGTTTATTAAACGTTCTAAAAATAAATAGTACAGTCAATATGATGATATAAGCTACCATAATAAAGCTGCTGTTATCATTTGTCAGTGTTATACATGGATCCTACACAAATTGATACAGACACAAACAGTTGTCTTAAAAAGTGTGTCTATGCTAATGTGCACGTGATTGACGTAAAAATTGTGAGAATACTTGATAATTATCATCATGATAATGATGAAGTGACGTGATTGACATTCCAAAAATATTACCAACATTGTCATAGTGGGAAATTAGAAATGCAAAATTACAGTAACATTTGCGACAAAATTGTGGTTTCTGTTAACAGTTTTACACTTGGTACATGTAGGACACATCCACACACGTGTGACTTATACATACACATGTCACAAATTTAAATTAATGTTGACTATTAATTCCTAGCATTAATAAACCCCTACATTGCTAAATATAAGATGTAGTACGCATTGTTGTGATTACAGGCATTCATGCATGGAGTGTTATGATCAGTCAATTTCATCCGTGATGAATGAGCTCCCGTAAGTAAACAAATAAGTACAGTTATCCCCTTTTCTCCAAACACCTCTATATTACATTAATGGAATTTATAAGGAAACATACATACAATGTGATGAAATGGGAGTAATCATTTCTAATACAATGCACATGAAACCTCAAGAGTAGCTAAATGCATATACATGATACAGAAAGTACATGTATGTTACATTTATCTTTAAACCAATATGTTGGGTTTTTACTTCAAATAATTATAGGACGATTTAGGTAGCCACATCTTATGAGAGATGTCAGCAAATATACATACCATGATCAGTCATACTGGAGATATACCTATAATGCAATGGAACAATATTAAAATTGCAAACATTGACATGCCATCTTCAGTACCGTAAGCAACACAGCAAAGTGTGTATTTGGTGTTAAATGTGCAACACCATGTATATTTAATGACATTCAAAATGTTAAGCAGGCTGGTGTACACATCATATGGATGTACATGTTACACTGCATCAATAACATTGTATGTAAGCATACTGCAAGAAAGAATGACTATGCCCATACTATGTGTATTGTGTTAGTATAAGGAACAACACAATGCTAAAATATTAGTGCTTTGTTACCCCAGTTGTATTCACATACACACAACTAATGTACAATTGAAGAGGGATTATATAACCTGTGCAACAATAACATACCGGTGCCACATCCCTTTGTGCACACAGCAGAGAAAAGAAAGGTGTGCAACCCATATTCATCTGTGTCCTAACAGAAGGTTATATAAAAAAACATTATTGTTTATATAACATAATTTAACTATAAAAGTAGTACTAGGAACATATATGTTTTTACTTACAAGAAAAAAATGAATTGATGAGATTCTGGCGTGTCTGGCTGTTTGTTCATTTTCAGCAGCTACATGGGTGGGATGCTCGTCTACCAAAGGCTCAGCTAGGTCTGATTGTACATTGTGCCTGAGTGCAACATTGTGCAAAATGCAACAGGCAAGGATAATATCAGACACTTTTTGAGGCTTGTATAGAAGAGCCCCACCAGTTCTGTCCAGACACCTAAATCTGGTCTTGAGTAGGCCAAATGTCCTCTCTATAACAGATCTTGTAGAGATATGGGCTGCATTGTACCTCTCCTCTGCTTCAGTTTGAGGGTTTAGCACCGGAGTCAAGAGCCACAGCCTAATTCCGTATCCCGAGTCACCTATAATGAATGGAGCACACATAAGCTTACATTAGTGATAAGATTCTACAATGCCAACATTCCTAAAGAAAAATGTGTTTTGTGTTATAACATCTAAATCTGTACTCACCCAGCAGCCAACCATGTTCAAAATGTCCCTCTTCGAACGCATGGAAGACTGAAGAGTTCCTCAGGATAGAGGAATCGTGACTGGAACCAGGGAATTTGGGTACCACATGCATTATCCTCATCGTGGCATCACATACCACCTGTACATTGAGTGAATGGTAGTGCTTACGATTGCGGTAAACATGCTCACTCTGACTAGGTGCAATCAAAGCAACATGTGTGCAATCGATTGCACCCAGCACACATGGTATCCCTGCTATATTATAAAAGCCATTCCTGACTTCCTGCCACTCTGTCGCCTCTGTAGGAAAATGAATATAATTCCTAGCGCGTCTATTGAGTGCATAGAGAAACTGGGTAAAGGCCCGCGAGAATGTAGATTGCGAGACCCCGCCCACTATGCCCACAGTTGTCTGGAATGACGCGGAAGCAAGATAATGTAATGAGCACAGCATTTTAACAAGCCCAGGGACTGCACGACCTCTGGCTGTCAAAAAATCTAAATCTCCCCTTATCTCCTCATAAAGAGATAAGATTGCTGCTGAACTCAAACGATAGCGACTTACTATCTCCTCCTCACTCATCCCATCTAACAGGGTTCTCTCCCTGTACACACGCGGACGAGGCACAACTTGTCTCCTTTGTCTTCTCCTCTGATCCCCTGTCCCTCTACCTGTCCCTCGGCCTGTCCCTCTCCCTGTCCTGTCGTATCCGCGTGCCTGTCCCTGTCACTGTCCCTCGGTCTGTCCCTCCCTTGCCCTATATCATTCTCTTGATCAGCAAGCATGTCATAGAAAAGAATGTTCCTCCGTCTCCTAAACAATCGCAACATTTTGAAATGAGTAGCTGTGAATGATCAGGTAATGGGCGTCCTTTAAATAGGTATGTGATGATGTCAGGTGACATAGTAAAATGCAAGGTGTTACATTAACATAATAAAGTACTTCTGTGGCAAGCTGTGTGCAGTTGATCTTAGAAGTATTTGTTGTGTGTATTCTGCAGGGAATGATGATATTTGCCAATGATGTGACGTGAAGCTTTGTACAAACATTGCTTGAAAATAAATAGTTTAATGTGCAATGCATGTAACACTTCTGAACGCAACAGTCAGTCATGTAATTAGACAAAAAGGCTGAGATTGACGTGGGAAAAGTTTGGTGTAACATGTGTAATTAGCCATGTTATTGTCACATGTTGACAACAATGAATTGTCGTGTGCATATGCATGCATTTCTGTAATGAGGATAGTTGCTATAGAATGAGTTTACAAGGTGTCACAATGATGAATTACTGTACATGTGTGTAGAAGTTAGGTTGAAGTGCTTGTAATGCAACGGTTACAATGTAAACATGCAATGTGATTGAGCGTCCAATAAGTGACGTCATGAAAATAGGGAGGACCCAAAACTAGATGTCAACATGAGAAGAAAGATATACATGAACGTTTAAAGATGCGTCACACATTACAAGCATTGTGTAATGTAAAGGAACATGAATATACGGTGTATGTGTGACATGTGTGACATGTGTAACATCATGTAAATAATTGTCGCTCAGTTCAGTAAAATGTGTGATATGATGTGAGGTTCTCCTTTAAGAGTTGAGTATAGTATTTTCCCTTGACACATCATCACATGATGAGTAATGTGACACGCAAATGCTGAAAACATGTAAAAGTACAATGTTATGCAAATAATACACATCAGCTGTGACACAATGCAGGGAATGCCCCCCCACACTGTAATGCAAATGACGTTTGTATTGTGAGCAATGAAACGTAAACAGTACTATACTTTTATACGTCCCCGCTCCATAGACTCCATTGATGTACAGAAGATTTTTTTTTTCTAAGTGCCGTTCCGGCAGCCTTAGCGATCGTTCTCCCCTCCAACTTGCCAACTTTAGTTGGCGGGAGAAATTGGCCATAACATCTCAATTTCCTAGTGCCGATCAGCCCCGATAAGCTGATTTTGGTACTTGAATCCAGCCGATTTAAAAAAGTGGCGATCAGTGGCGAAAACAGGCTTATCGGCAGCCGACTGGCCATAACAAAATTATCGGCTACGAAACCTGCCGAAATCAAGCACTTATCGGCGCTTACTGAATCTCAAACCCAATTTTGGCTATAAAATGCCGAAAAAATCCTTATCAACGCTTACTGCATGAGGCCCCTACTTTCCTCTGCTTTATACAGCATCTGTCATATCACATCCATATTGCTGCCCTTCAGGACATAGACAGAGACATTACAAAAGACAAAAAGCCCCAGTGCTACATCTAATATGACACATTATATAGTTAAATTCTTATCTGTTTATCTTCTCATAAGGGAGGGTCATTTATTTCAATTCTATGGCCAACACATTTTAAGCTTGCAAACAACACCATTGTATCCCCACTTTTGCAAGTCCTAACACTACTGCACCCGCCAAAGGCTCTCCTAACCTTTTTATGACCCTCAGGAAGTTTCCGTTTGTTGGAACCGAAACGTTGGTTTTTGTGTTTTAATACTTTTGCATTTCTACCCGTGTGTGCTGTCTCTCCTTACTGGACCATCATCTGGTAATATTCATCTTTTATGATTTTCTATGGGACAAGCATCTGGATTTCCTAATGTTTGTGTGTGCCGGCTGCGAATAGATTTATATATATATATATATATATATATATATATATATATATATATACACACACACAGTATATACACACAGTATATACACTTGAGCCTTAGTTGTTGTTTAAATAACAAATACAATTTGAACATTAGCAATTCGCACTATGCAGAAATCAGAGACAATTACATTTTTATGCTTTTGAAATGAATTATACGCAAGCAGATATTGTCTTTCACAATCACTGCAAGAGGTCATTCTCAATTCAATGCATGGCCAAAAGTGCAGTGTCCAAATAGATAAATGGGGAAGAAAATGTCTTCAATCAGCTCTAAAATAATAGTTTTGAACATGTGTCAGGGTCAATGATACAATATTTTTCGCTAACAACTGATTTATTCTTCTGATTAAAGGCTGTCATTTTCACTTACCTTCCTGAAATACTTTAATTTGAAACTTAGCCAGGAAAAACCCTAAAAAAAAAAAATCTAAGTCATGAATTAACAAGAAATCTGTTTTAAATTAAGATACTTTTTTTTCTATAACCATTAACTAACTTGCCCACTGTTTTAACCTCAAGTACCCTTTGGCCTTTGCTGTGGTGTATTTAGCGGATGGAAATTAAAGAAAACTTCCTCCTTCCACTGTGCAAATGAATCCATAACTACCCCCCCTTCATCCTACTTGCACCACACATCATGGGGATACTAAATGCAAAGATCATAGGCAAATAGCAAAAATAGAAATGTCTACAAAATTATGATGATACAACATTATAAGGTGAAATCATTGCCTTAAGCATATAGTTGAAAAGATCTCCTTTGTACTTTTAATAATGTACTTGTGTTAATTTTTATGAACATACATAACCAAATGTTATACATTGTCATATACTGCAGGTGTCTTAGGAAGGGTTCACTCCCTAAAATAAAAATTACACCGTTTGCTGTTGTCCATATCGCCCCAACACTTCAAAACGAGAAGCCAAAATTAAACTAGGCAGCACACATCCAGTCAAACATTTATGAGGCTATTTATCAAAATCCCTTTGCTGTAAAGCCGGCAAATGTTGCACCAGGGTACTTTCCAATGAAATATCTTGTGTAGCACTTTTCCCCCCACCCCCTGGGAAATATGACGGCTGCGGTGTATGTGGTGCGTTACCTGTGGCTCACATGAGTCTGGGCCTCTGCTGCTGGGAGCCTGGGGTGTGCCCGATCCGTCGGGTGACAGCGCCTCCAGCTACCCTACTATGTGGGATAACCCCATTACAGGACCCCATGCAATGATAAACACACAGGTAACAGTAACAGTTTTTACTGCTTTCATAGAATAATAGCGGTAACAGTCCTACCCACTAGGCCACGCACGGCCGTATCCTCACACTGTCCTTCAACACAATGTCCGCCCTGAATGGGATAGTCCCCCAAAGGCACCCAACCACCCTGGTGTCCACAAGTAGCAACCCACCCAAGTGTGTGAGACAGCGCTGCCCACAAATAACGTGTGTACAGTTGGTGCACTTGTTGGTACCTGCCAGGTACTCCAGCACCCGGTAACTCCACAATGGTAGGATAGGATCCACTGATTCAGCGACGGTTGTTGTCAACGACGTCCGCCTCCAAGTGGGGTGACCTTCCGCGTTGATAGTATCACTGTTGAAGATAGTCTCTCAATATGGTGGTCTGCACCAGACCACCGAATCGCCATGTTCTCCGCCGCATCCTGACTGTGTCCCTCTCTCTCTGGCACTACACACCCTGCAGCAACCACAAACTGAGGGGAGGCAGAGCAAATCTGGGGCCTAAGGGTGGTCTCTGGCCTAGTGCAGGGTCACTGACTCCCAGCACATACACAACCTACCCCGCGTCCCAGCTCCGACTGACGTGCGCATAGTGCGCAAAATGCATCTATATCTGATGCAGAGGGATCATCGCAGCCCTATTGGCCTATCTGTGGCACCTGATCCCCTGCCCCTGTGCATTATGGGGCTTGTAGTCCCTGCAGAGCCCTCTCTGGGTAATAGCTGCCCTGCAGCTGCTTTCTGTGCGCGGCTACGCACAAGATGGCAGCGCCCTGCAACAGGAGCCGCCAGTGCCTCTAGCGACTGGGTCGCCTGCCACAAGCTCCTTGCTTCCGCCGGCACACTCCGCATGCCACCGCTACTCTCTCCACACTCCCCCCAAGCCTCTGCTGCCAGACACAGCTGTAGCCAGAGGTAGGGTGCACATGGGGGACCGGGGGGAACCCAGGCTATATTTGTAACGTGTATTTGAATAAGCTTTGCAGCCTTAAGTATTAGGTAATAATTCCCTAAAGGTTCATGATGAAGATGCAGCTTCATTAGTACCTCGGGTGTTCAAAGGCTGGTCCCACACAGTAAACTTTCATCGCTATCAACTTTAATATATGTTGGCAAGAAATAATTTTTAACTTAGTGATGCATAGTTGTGAATCTTATGCACAATCTTTGTAACATGATGAATCAGTGGATCAGGGTTGTCATGACTAAGTACAGTTATTTAGCTGTAATATCATGCGTGCTGACATTACGGGCCATATTTATTAAGTTGTGCGCCGTCATAAGAGACCTTCCAGGTGCACAAAATATGCGTTACAGCCCATTCAATTGAATGTGATGGCGCTGATCTGATGCTATCCCAAAGAGAGCCACATTGACTTCTATGGGGATTTCCATGCGATGGTGCGAAGAAAACGCAAAATTGTAGTTTACGGAATAAGGACCTACAGCCATACTTTGTCCCCGCTACCAATGAAAGCAGCAGAAGTGCAACCACGACATTCCCCGGCAGCAATGGTTAACACAGTGAGAAGTCTGATACAGAAGAATGGACCCCTCACAGGCTGCCATGGATTTTATCTTCTCTGGACCTGCATAATTTTCCTGTTTTTTGCTGCGGCTCCGTGGTAATACATTTGGCTACACCTGTATGTGAAGAGGCACCAAATCTGTTGATATGAAGAATTTATATAAGCTAAACTGTACCGTTGCCATTGTATTAAAAGGAATGTCGGGAAAAGTCAGTACAATTTTAAGCATTATGACAACAAATCATATTTCTCCAAAATGTATATATCTTTTTCAGTCTATAATGTCTTTATGGGACTTTTCTTTAACCTTTACAGTGCTGGTGGCTGTGGACATTATATTCACTTGTTTCAAGCAATTACTTAGGCCTCGTTCAGGGTGCTGGCTTCGGAGGGAGGGCGTGCTGCCGTGCGTGCTGCCGTGAGAAACAAAGTATTCAATTTGAATACTGGTTGTCAGGGTAGCAACCGCCCTGTCTCGGAGGCCAGGAGTTGAAGCTGACTACAGTTTCAATAAACGAAAATTTCGTTTTTTGGAGCTGTAGCAGCGTCACTGGGACCTAGGCAGCCAATGAAATCATTCTTCAGAATGATTTCATGACTGCAACCTCGATACTTACCCTGCTGTGTGTAACCCCGCCCCCTCCCCAACGCTGAAAAGTCTGCTGGGGGATAAACACAGATCGCCCAGCAAACTGCCGCACTGCCTCCCTCCCGCCCTCCCTCCGAGTCCTGCAGCTGGCACCCTGAACGAGGCCTAAGAGTCAGTGCCGCTGAGAGGGGGGGGGGGGGAAGGACAGCCAGAGTTGGCGTCCCAGGCCCGGTGAGTCAGGGCCGGTCACGTGTCAATGTCGGCGGCCGCGTCAGAAAAAAAAGCACTGAAATGAATATGCATGAGGAGAGGAGATCCAATCAGGGCCTTCCTCATGGGCGGAGACTAGTAGCTAATATAAGCAACTGCACAGGTGGGAGAAACGTGTTTGAATGTTCCTGGCTGTGCAGCTGCTTATTCAACATACACACGCACGTAAATACTGTTAACTGTAATGTCTGTCTGACTGTGTCACCCTGTACTGTTGTGTTTGTGTACAGTATACTCTGTGTTTGTCTGTGTAGTGTTGTGTGTCCTCCATCCGTTTTCTCCCCCCCCCACCTCCCTCAGCCTCAATGTGGAGTAATATCTGGTCAATATTGCCACCTCTGGCTGGTCATTATTGCCACCTCTGGCTGGCCATTTGAATTGGTAAATGCCCATGAACGTTAAACATTTCACATCACCATCATGATATTGTGTGAAGTGCCTAGCAACTGGGGTGTCAATGGCATGTTTAAAGGAATTAACATGCTCCAGTATGCGTCTGTGTAACTTGCCTGGTGGTCTTCCCCATGTACCTCTTTACACAATTCCATGTAATGAGGTAAATCCTATTAGTTGTTCTACAGTTAATAAATGTATCAACATTAAAACATTGAGTATTGTCGTGATTTGCAAACGTTTTCGCAACAATGAAATGTTTGCACGCCTTGCAACCCTGGCATTTATACACCCCCATAACGGGGGTAAGACAGTTAGTAGCGCTGATGGTGGCTGTGAACGAGTTGGTCACGCAGAGTTTTAGATCGTCTGCTGGTTAAGGTTGGACTAGGACGGAGTACTTTCTCCAGATCCTCATCAGAAGATAGAAGGTGCCAATGTCGGGAGAATTTTTTTTTTTATGGCAAGAGATGGTGGTACTTGGAAAGCAGCAGGAAAAGCTCCTGAGTTCTACAGCGCTCACTGTGAACTGCAGGCACGCTCTCTCTGCACTTTCAGAAAACCCTGGACCTGTAGGGGGAGGGGCGGCATGACGTAAGGCCAAGGGGCCTCTCCCGTTATGAGCCATGAAGTCAGGCCAGGTGTGGGTGATAAGGAAGGGTACTTAAGGGGGGAGGGATCTTACCTCCCTCTTTCTTCAAGGATCCAATACAGCATAGTTGTCTGGTGTATCCTGGCTCCTGGTATCCTCAGATTCTGTGTTGATGGCTGCGCAGATGTGGAGGAAGAAGGACATGGTCAGATGGCCCAGCGGTGATGATGGCGGTTAAGGATGGCGTCACTGACGTATATATGCGGGAGGAGGTGAGGCAGCACAGTCCAGAGTGGCTGATGGCTAGAGTCTGTGGCATCGGCCAGGGGGTGATGGTGCAGGGGGGGGGGGAGGTTGGGAGGATTGCCTGGCGGCCTGGAGGTGAGATGGTAGAGGTCATGGCAAGGGATGCCAGAACAGCACAGAAAAAGACTAGGCCAGTCTCAGAGGGAGGGGATGTCATAGAAGTCAGGTGCAAGAGGGGCAGGGAGGGATGGAGGATGGGATTTCGGATCAGATGAAGGGGATGAGGAGGATAGTTGGGGGAGGACATGGTAAGAAACTCGGGAGAGCAGGTGGTCACCTCTCCATCCTGGCATAGATGAGCATTGGGGGGTGTTGGCCTTAGGGGGGTTGTTGGGCAAGAGAGTGGTTCAAATTCAGGGTTCCTTCAGTGGGTGTTGGCTTTAGGAGGCACAGGGGGATGGAGGGATTAATAGGATCACGGGGGGGAGATGGAAGGGAGGCATATGTGAGGGAAGGGGGTGCTGGAATTCTGGATTCTTTCTGCGGTGAGGGGAAGAAGGAGGAGTATGGGCAGGGCACGTTATGTGCCGGGACAATTGGCTGTAGTTTTATGGGGGGCAGTAGGAGGAAGAATGGTGGGTGGCCCCGGACAAAAGTCAAGGATTAAGCATGTAGGAGTGGTGCCCCTGCCGGTGGAGCAGTGGAAGTGGGGGATTAGTACAGGGATCAGGGGAGGGGGATCAGTGGCCATGGGGACAGAGGGGGTAACGAGGCTGACTTCAGTGGAGACATCAATGGGGGCAAGAAAAAGGAGGGTGGGGTGGAGGATGCTAGCTTTAGGGATGCTTATCTTGTTTAGCTAACCCGCTGTGGATGCACCTGATGGTGACAGGTAAGGAGCAGGTATGAAAAGAGGATTATGGGCATTTGCTGACATTATTACCGGACTATCAGTAGCTGACAATGTCAGAAAAATTCTCAAAAAAGATGTGGAGGCCCGGAAGGAGAGGACACAGGCTCCCAGGTCTTTGGGGGACTGGTTGCAGGCCTTTGTGATGTTGACTAGTATAATTGAGGAGAAGAAGCCAGAGCATTGCTCAGCACTCTTCAAATATGTGAATACAATTTGAGAGGCCTACAAGTATCATGTGGGTTTGGGATGGTGGAAATATGATGGGGATTTCAGCTAGATAAAAAAAGTTAGGAAACAGTAGAGATGGGATGTGAAGGATATGGACTTGTGGGTGTCCAAATTTTAAGCCACATGACACCCCCCTTTCAGGCTGTGGCTGGCAGCTCACAACACACTGGGCAGTAAGCTGGGAATAAGAAAGGAACATGATGGCTGTTCAATGAAGGACAGTGCATGTGGGGTGGGTGGTGTTTTAAGCATGAGTGCAATGCTACAGGGGTAAGCACCCCGTGTTGAAGTGCTTTATAAAGGGCAAGGGTGGATTCAGGAAAGGAGCAATTTTAGAGGCTGGGGCAAAGAGCAAGGATACCAGTGAATATCGATGAGATGGGCTTCAGAAGTAGTTTGTGGATCCTCTTTAGGGAAATTGAAGTCCCCCTCTGAGGAGGAACTTGAAATCACTGGAATTGCACATGGGGGTAGCATGTGCAAAGATAGAGAAGGAAGTGGGCCGGGCAGTCAATTACGAGATAAAGATTGATATGAAGAACTTGCTAGCGACCCTACAGTAAGATACAAACAGTCACTTGATAGACTGGTAAGTGCAGCATTATCACAGGGCACCATTATGTGTAAATGTCATGATGGACTTGTTTCTACATCCTAGGGTGCCAACATTTGATATATTACCTAAGATACACAAGGACCTCTCCCTTCCCCTTGACGACCTATTGTGTTTGGCATAGGAGGGGTTGTGTGAACCCATCTGATGGTTTTTGAATTTTTATTTACGTCCATTTGTGGAAACATTACCCTCATATCTTAGGCACACAGCCAGGTTCCAGATGAGAGGGTACAGCAATACTACTATGAAACGTGGCTTCAATAAAAGTAGAGCCAGAAGAGGAGAATCATTACTGGTACCAAAAATCAAACCTCTAATCAAAAAAGTAATAATGCCATACAGTTTATTGGGATATATAACCATCAGTGGTCCACTTTGAAACATATATTACAGAAATATTGGCTTGTCTTAATGTCAGACACAGATTTAAGGATGATGTTTGGGGATACAATTAATCTTGTCAGCAGACGTGCCCCTAATTTATCTGATACAATAGTACACAGAGTGTTAAAAAATGGGTTTTATACTTGTAATTGTTGCTCTGCTTGTGATTTTATGGGACCTATTAATGAATTTAGTGACATAAATGACGATTTCAGTTTCGGCAGCTTCTCAACTGCAAACCTAAGCCAATAGTATACTATTTAACCTGCAGTCAGATTTACATTGGAATGACAACAAGAGAAGTAAGATTTCATATCTTAGAGCATTGTAGAAATATTAAAAATGCACAGCAAGATTTAAATGCAGGGAAGAAAATTACCTCTGTGGAAAACATGTTTTAATTAAACGTGATTCTTACGCAACTGTCACTTATGCTCAATGGCTAAATGATTATATGGGCTATTTCATGTTCTTGTGAGATATTTCTGTAGGAATCTGCCGGTTTTTAACATATCTTCTTATCTCTGCACATATCTTTAAGAAGTTCCTGAATACTTTGACTTTCATGATTGAATTTCCTAAATGCAACAGCTGATCTGAACTAGCTGTCCTGCTATTGGTGTACTTCACAGAGAAGGCATTACTTATCAGTAATGAAGCAGAGCTTGTGAAAGGACCTTATGGTCTGAAACGTATGTTGCTCTGGAGCATGTTTGATTGCCTGATGATTTAGTTGTATTAAATTACCTTTATCTACTGAGTGTTAAACAGCCTAATTAAGGGCAGTCCTGTAACTACCACACGCAGAGTTGAACCAGCAAGCAGTGATTGGATATGTGCCATCTAAGGATCCATAGTGTAATGTCATCGGGCTAGCTGCCACAACCAGGAAGAGAGAATTTTCCTGAGAGACACGTGCAGCAACCTCTGCCCAGCACACCAGCCATATAGATCCAACTCATTAGATTTTTTTCTTCTCCTGTTTCTTGTTCGCGATTACTTCATATTTTTTCCTTTGCTTTCATCCTTTCAACTACAATCTTCCTAGATTATTCAACCTGAATACACAGAAAAACAGAAACACCTTAAGGTGTAATATGTGTGTAATAAGGTGTAATATGTTTTAGTTCAACACAGAATAAAAAAAAGTTAAATATGCACTCACAAACTGTCTTTTTAATAGTTAATATGAAGAGTGTTCATTCTCTGCCTTGTCAGCAGAGGTGGGGGAATTTTCCACTTAAATCAGAGTTGGGTCCTCCACCTCGGAGCTAGCCAATCCATGTCAGATTTAGGTAGAACATGTGCCTATCTCTACTGACAAGACAGAGAACCAGCACCCTTTTCAGATAAGCTTTTAAAAAGACAGTTTGTGAGTGCATTTATTACTTTTTGAAGTGAAACTTCTTTAGTGGCACCTCTGATGGGATAAAACTGGATAGATGGGGGGCGAAATGTGAAACGAAAGTGACGTCACGTAATGGACGCCGCTTCGCTCACACGTCCCCTGTCACATGTGGCGGCGGCGATAGCCGCCGGCGCCGCTCCTAATCGCCGCCGCACCCCTCACCCTCCCACACACCCCACACCCGGTTGCTCACATATGCGGCGGCGATAGTCGCCGCTCCTAACTGCCGCTGTTCCGCCGCCCGCTGCCATGCCGCGCGCCACGCATGCGCAGAAGCGGCTG
>WSYH01014826.1:0-14998 GCA_036426205.1 Ascaphus truei
ATCTGTCACAAGTGATACGCACGCTATCTGTCACAGTGATACGCACCGGCTATCTTGTCCCAGGTGACGCCACGCATCGGCTATCTGTCACAGTGAGATACGCACATGCTTATCTGTCACAGGTGGACCGCAGCCCCGGCTATCTGTTCACAGGATACGCACGGCTGATCTGTCACAGTGACCCGACACGTCTATTCGTGTCACCGGAATGACGCAGACGGCTCTCTGTCACAGGGATACGCACGGCCTACTGGTCCACCGGATACGCACTGGCTATTCTGTCACATTATAAGCGCACGGTTTCTATCTGCACAGTGATGACGCACGTCTATCTCTCCCATTGAATACACACCGGCTTATGCTGTCACATTGATACGCGACGGCTATCTGTCACCGTGATTACGCACGGCTATCTGTCACAGGGATTCACCAAACGGCTATCTTTCACCACATGGACACGCACGGCTATCGTCTCACAGTGATCGCAACGGCTATCTGTCACATGGATACGCACGTCTGTCTTTCACCAGGACACGCATACTGCTATCTGTCCCACACAGGGATACCGCACGTGCTATCTTTCACTGATACGCACGGGCTATCTGTCACAGGTGACTACGCTCTGCTATCTTTCACAGTGATACGCACGCTTATCTGTCACATGACACGCACGGCTATCTGTCAAGTGTACGCACGGCTATCTGTCACATGTGACACGCACTTCTATCTTCACAGTGTACGCAGACCAACTTGAACATCGCGGCTACAATGAGTCGTCGGCCTGTGGTGACGCAAAGGAGCCCAAGATCGAAACAACAAGCGGACAGGGTCCCAAGATGGGGGCCGTCCAGCGGGTCTATCTGTGCGTCAGGGCCCTTTGTGTAGAGAAGTGTATCTCCGGGTGGTGTGTTGGATAGTGTCCCAAAAAGGCCCAAAATTTTGGAAGTACGGACAGGCCGAGACGATAACAGCCGCGCATCACAGATAACATGTCGAGAAAGGGCGACGCACGGATAGTGCAAAACGTCGAGCAGGAACTGCGCGGTAATTTTATTTGTGATTGTTTGTCGTAAGGGTTTCTGTTTGGTGTGATTCCTTTTATTTTTGTGTTTGTGTTCTGGTTTGTCTTTTGTCAATCGTTTTTTGATTGAGTTGGTTTAGGTTTTTTTTGGGTAGTTGTCAGTGTGTTGGTGTTTCGTATGCATCCGTCTCTCTGAATTGTTGGGTTGTATTTTTTTTGATTTGGTTTGTTGGGATATTTATTGGTGGCTTGGTTGTGTTTTTTCTTTTTGTCTTTGTTGTTTTTTGTTTTTTTTTTTACCTTTATTGTTCAATGTTACTTGTTGATTGTTTGTATAACGCTTTGATTGGTTTTTGTGATGCTTTTTTTGCATTTATTTTTCTTTGAAACAGTATTGCCTCTAGATGGTGGGCAGAGCGTGGGGGGTGTTGATTATCGTTGGCGGGGGTTTGGGGGGGTGTGTGGGGGAGGGTAGGGTTGGGACTTAATCAGATTGCTAGAGTTCGATTATAGTATACATGATGATTTAATGTTGCTAGGGGATTTGTAAAGACTCACGAGGTTGAGTCGCTGGAAGTCCCGTATCTTAGAGGAGGATAAGTTATTTATGTGATTCGATCCGAGGTAGGGGGATCCACAGATGCGAAAACGCCGAAGTCGTCTATGTGGGAGCAATAAACGAACAAAAAGATCATCCAGAAGTGCACCTCGCGACCTCCCCAACAAAAGAAGTCAGAGGCCACAGCGCACTTAACAACCAAGAAAATGAAGCGTCCCCCGTTTCTACACGCAACCTCAAGCGTGCTTACAAATAGACGAAATAACTAATGCCCCAGACCCGACGAAATCAAATAATGCTGGCTGATTGCTGTGCTGTTTTTTGGCTTCGGTTTTTGTGCTTTAGTTTTACTGTTTCCCTCATTTATGTTTAGTGTGTACTTCCAGTTACGTTTTGGTGGTGTTTTATTTTGGTGTTCGGTGTTGTGGTGTCAGGTATCTGACCGAAAGGCTGAACGCAGATAACGGACTTAAGATACGCCCATGCGCGGGAGAAACCCAAAGGAATCGACCAACGGCGATCCCAAGGATAAAGCACCGCGCCTGCTACCGACAACCCCAAGTGAGGAGGGCGCCTCGTAAATTCACGGAAAGACCGCGTTCACGACCGAGGCTCGGATGAGCGGTGGAAGGGCTGAAGACACATCCCTGTCAAACAAGACCGCCCCTCACGCACCCTGAGTAGGCAAAGATAACCACCCGGGGTCCGGACTATAGGTGCAACGAGGGGAACAACAGTAGCATGGGAGGGACCAGTTGTGGGCGTCTGTTCGGAGCGCCGGGAGAACATACAACCCCGTGCACGAACCATGTCTAGAACAGAATACGCCCGGTACGAGCGGTAGAATCCACGCGGAAGATAAAGCCAGAGGAAAGCTGCCGGCGCTAAAGGGGAGATAAGCTACAGTACAGCCCGAAAGCGGCCCGCGTGGAAACTCACGTACTCGTGAGGGTTCAGGGAGGGTGTTTGGGGATTTTTACGTAATCGGGTGGCTGGGCTTTTTGTTATGTTGTGTGGTGGGTTGTCTTTGCTTTATTTTTGGATGAGTCGGTGTGAATGGTGGTTTAGTATAGTTGTGGTAGTGTAAGGAGGGTGGCTTGGGGGTGGTTGGCCGTTTTTGGGTTATTGTTCAGTAAAGAGGTACAGCTAGTGTGAGGACAATTTATGGGGTGGAAGTGGGGTGACAGTGTTTCAAATTTGTTTATTGAGGGCGGATGATGGGGGTAAGGAGAATATAGGGGCAAGCGAGGCGGGGGTCACTTAGTCTATGGCGGGGTTGGGAAGAGTCGGGGGGAGGAGGGAAGTCGCAGGTGAGAGGGACCGATGGGGAGAAGCCAGTCTAAAAGAACCGCCCTCGCAGAGCAGGAATAGGGAGGGGGGCGGTAGGGGAGGGAAGGAAAGGGGGCGAGACAACTGCCAGAGGGAGAGGCAGTCATACCATAACAGAAACGGGGCGGGGCAAGCCCCACCGGGAGCAAGCCCACGACGCACCCCACGCTCACCGCAGCGCCGTCACCGGCCGCAGGGTCGCCGCCGGCCCGCCCGCGCAAACCCACCCCTTGCGGCGCCGGGCCGAATCCGCGGCCAAGAACCCCCGCGAACCCCGCGTAACCGGCGGAGCGCGCGCGCCTCCGGGAGGCCACGCCCCCGCGGGTTCGCCACCCGCGCGAAGCAGCCCGTCAGGGAACCCGGCCAGCTCCCGAGCGCCCGTACAAAACACCCTGCCGCCCGGCGCCCGCCCCCCAGTCGACACGCGCCACCGATCCCCAGGACCCGAGTCCTCGTCGGGCGGCAGCGAGCACCACTCGGGAGCGCCAGATGAGGACGGGCCATCACCCCCCACCGAAGGAACTGCTTGTGAGTAGGAGACAGGAGCCCCTCCTGTGCGAAGCCACAACCCGAGAAAGAACCACATCACTCGCATCAGTCCCATGCCCCTTCCGCTCACACCGCCGCGCATGCTCTCTACCAAACCCACAGGATCCCAACTCGAGCCCCAAACACAGGAATATGCAAAACCGCCTTGACGAGCTCTGGCAAAAAATGTACCACCTAGCCCCCCGTGGCCCCCCCCCGCCCCGCGGTCGCCCTCCACCCCCACCTCTCTTCCACAAAATCCCATGAGGGACACAGGATCCGCTTCCTACGACAAATTGTTGATTGAATGCGAGAATCCAAGTACCCCCTCCCCCCCCCCCGCTCAACAAAACTCCACGATGTCTACATCCACCAATGTTAGTTGTCTACCTGTGTAGCAAAATGCTGTTACCTGCATCTTTAGAGAACTGATACGGAGTCCTCTCTCCAGACTTGATTTGTAGAATTCTAGAATTGCTGATGTCAATGGTATCTATGGCTGGAGTGATCCCAGGAGCAGGACAGCAGGGACGTGGTCGGGTCAAACAGAGGTCGGAGGCAGCGGCAGGCATAGGTCGAAGGCAGCTGTGGCAGGTCTCACTTTAACATTGAGAGGTGCTAAGAAGCACGGATGTGGAATCACAATTGGGAAGGAGGGGCTTGTAGGGCTGCTCAGCCAAGGAGAAAGAAAGTCGTAGAACAGCAGCTAAACACAATCTCCTCACACACCACCAAAACACACATAGAAAGTGGTTTTATATGGAGCAACAGTCCAAATACAGTCAGGAAAATTATTATAAATCACAAGTACAACGCCTAATTTAGATTATAGTAAATGTATAAACATGTCCCTCATATAAACACAACCGCCTTACATTTGTACTTCCCACACCAAATTTATATTTCCTCTAATCGTAAAGTGTAAACCGTGTGCCACCACAAACTGACTAGCCTGCTGGGCTGAGGTGGGCTGTAGTAACCGCCACCCGACAAACACAGGGCCAGTCCGGATTGGCAGAGTCATGGTACTTGCCGTAGTCCAGGGTGGAGAGAGAAGGGTAATCATAATCCTGGTCGGAGGAGAAGCGGGAGTCCAGAAAGCTAGCCGAGGCCCAGGGATACAGAGAGAGAGTCCAGGTATGAGCACGGGGTCACCGACGACGATCAGGCAAGCACAAGCAACAGGCATCACTCTCAGATGGAGCACACTTACAATAAACTTGGTGCCCCAGCAATTGCCAAAAACCAATTGCTTCCATAGTACACACTATATCCTGGCCTGCTGGCCATATCCCTGCAACTGGAAAGCTGCCAGAGTTGTCCCAATCTTCAAAAGTGGGGACAAAAACACTGTCTCAAAAACTACAGACCATCTCCATTCTCCAATCCTATCAAAGTGCATGGAAAAATGTTGTCCACTCCCAATAAAGCTGCTGCAGTTCCGTCATATCCTGCATGTGTGTTTTTTTTAATAAATCATTTCTGTAGTAAGAAAAATAATCTCTAGCGTTTCTGTTCTAAAAAAACAACTTTGAAAGACCATTTCTTGTATTCTATTTAACACGCCATTACTAAGGCACTCAGCCCTTCATGTCCTGTCACACAGCCCTGGCACCACCCCTTTGTCAGAATATTGAGCTTCCCTGAGACCGCCGGCTCGCGTCAAATAAAAATCACTATATGTCCACCAAATTCCGCCTATCAATACGGATAACGAATTGACCTGCAGCTATACAGTTCTTTAGGTAATTAGAGATTGCAACAATGAAACTATTGAAGTAAAAAATACATTTACAAAAAAAAAGACTGAACTGCACTTAAGCGATACTATAACACCAAATTTCCCTAGCCATATCCATCTGGCTCTCGCCCCAACACTCTACCGTAACTACCCTGCTAAAAGTTTGCAATGAAATCCAGTGTGGAATGGAACGGGCCAACTCACTGGTGCAGTATTCCTAGATTTGCAAAGGCTTTTGATACTGTTGATCAACTATCCCGCTGCTAACAAACTCCAGAGCTCGGAATAGGGAAGCATTGCATTAAACTGGTTTTCAGTCCTACTATCAGCAGATCACACATGTGTCCATCTCTGGCTCTAACTCTAACCCCCTGATGATATCACCTGTGGCAATCCCGCAAGGCTCTGTTCTGGGCCCCTACTCTTCTCAGTGTTCATCAATGATCTTCCCCCACATTTTGTCAGAAGCCTCAATACACATGTAATGCAGATGACACAATCCTATATGCACACAGCCAAGCCTCTCTGACCTTCAACACATACTTCAGTCTGACTTTTTGAGACTCGAAAACTGGATTCTCCAAACACTATTTTTAACACACTGACAAGACTGTGTTACACAATGGTTTTTGTGACGCACGACTACATTTTTAAAGCTTTCAGCGACTGAGCCCAGAATTGAACCAACACTATCACCACCCTAACTCCTCTACTAGTTTATAATACCTGGGCATAGTGTTTGACTCCCACTTAACATTCGGATGCATTCGGAAGTACCCCTAGTTTGGCATAGGTCTTGTGCATTCGGTGCACATTATCCTTAATTGTCGCGAACACTGATTATAACAATGTTAAATTTGAAAACTCGTGATGTACACATAATAAATAATTGTCCTGACAACCAAGACCTATGCCAATAGGGTACTTTACAAGAACAAATCCTCCTCCCTAAGTCTCCTGTCAGAAAACGATCGCACACAGATGCTAATGCCATTATTACTCTGACATAGTATTGGCTCGGCACCTCAACCCACCTAGCAAACTTAACACCCTCTACCCCTCAATTTGGTCGTTTGTTCTTATGGGCAAGCTACCCAGCTACCTGAACAAGCTCCTCATCCCTACCACATGCAGCCCCTATCACCTGAGATCAGACTCCAAAAGACTGTTCATGGTCCCAAGGCTCACAAAGTTTCCGGCCGCTCCTCCTTCTCTTACCGTGCACCCCAAAACTGGAACAACCTACCAGAGACTCTTATATCCACCACCATCTCTAAGTTCTTTCAAATCTAAGGCTGTCACAACATTTTAATCTGGTCTGTAACTGTTTCCTACGCCCATAATATAATGATCTTTAACTGTGCATGCAATGTCTTGTAGATAATGTATAACCCGCTCATTATGTAACTGTATTTGTAAACATGTATTATGTTTGTCTTAACTCTGTGCCCAGACATCCTTGAAAACGAGAGGTAACTCCAATGTATTACTCCTGTAAAATATTTATAATAAATAAAAATAAATAAACAATAGTTTATGCTCAGCACAAGCAGAGGCTGACTGGGTATCAAAAGGAACAAGAACCAATAGGAAAGCAGCAGGATTAGTGTACGTCACAACGTAAGCTGAGAGGCGATAGGAGGAGCTAAATGGGCATCAGTGAGAGATATAGCTATTTCAGTCCTGACATTACCTGCCGCACGCGTGCACCCGCAGGGAGCGCGACGTGAGACGACTTGCGTTGCCATAGGGTTGTTTGCCGTGGTGACGTCATTGGAAGCGAGATTGAGCATCTGCCTATTCTCGCAGCGTTGCGCGCCGACAGGGTTCTGCGTGCGTCCCTGGTGTTGGTGCGTGACACGTCCGGGGGCTGGGTTTAGCCGCTATCCTGACAGGAAGCCTATCATGTTTATTCTGGTTGAGCTTGGAACAAAAACCTTTTCTCGTTCCCATAAGCATATAGTCAAAGAATAAAATCTATTATGATTAAATTCCAACCCACCAATTACCCCCTGTGTTGAAAGTATAACAACCTCGAAGGTGTCCACATAGAAAAAATATATACTTACAGTCTGTCACATATCAAAAACAAGGGGGGGGGGACGCCACTCCAACAATTAGTGTCTAGAATAAGAGTTAATGGACAGTCTGTTCTGGACAGATCTCCGGATTCACCCAGACAGACATACTCTGTATGACAGCCCCACCATTTATGATTTTAGGATGTCGCCAACCTCATTAGATCTTTAGAGGTGCAATAAGAACTTTGCTGATTCCTCACCATGCAGGAGATAGCAATGTGATATATAATATATACTTTGAACATACAATTCAAAACATGCAGCTCAAAGCCCCTTTTCAGAATTTTTCTCAAATCCTTCCATACTGTATGTCAGAATCTTTAAAAGTTGGGGAGCGCAAGTACCGAAAAGAAAGATAAGGACACAATAGTGCAATATCTTCAATAGAAACGTGGTCAAATATCTCACATTTTCTAGCATTTAACACACCACATCGTTGCAGCAAAGAACAGGTTACACCTTTTCCTCTAGTGATTCAGTTATCGTGGAGTGAAAGAAAGAAGGTACAATAGTGCAGTTTCAGACAATTCTGAGAAAATTAACGGATAGAGACTGTCAGCGGTCAACCTCACACCACCCCGCTGGTCTCACCACCACCCACGCTGGTCTCACCACCACCCCACGCTGGTCTCTCAACCACCACCCACGCTGGTCTCATCCCAACGCACCAACGCTGGTCTCACCACCACCCCACGCTGGTCTCACCACCACCCACGCTGGTCTCACCACCACCACGCTATTTTAATTATGAAGAGTGTGAATGCCACAACTGTTGTTCCTTTTTAAATTATAGTACCAAATTATTGTTTATCTGCACTATTGTACCCCTGGAGCTCCCAGCAGTCAGTGTGAACGCCCTATACCAGGGGTAGCAACCTGAGGCTTCCGAGCCGCATGCGCTCTTTCAGCTCCTACTTGCAGCTCTCTGCAGATTGCCGATTCCAGCTGCTGCCTCTCTCCTTCCTACCTATCCTGGCGGCGGCTGTGGAGGATCCCAGCTCCTCTTGTTGCTGCCGAGCCCGACGTCTCCCCAGCGTGCTTGCCTGCCTCTCTCCTGTACTGTCTCATGCCGGTGTGTGCCGGAAGTGCATATCGCAACTTCCGGTGTGCACACATGTCACAGATCCCAGTGTGGGACAAACAGGAGAGCAGGCAGCAGCTGCTGGGAGACGTCGGGCCTGGCGGCAACAAGAGGCCCGACCGCGCCGGCCGGAGCCCCCCGCAGCCACCGCAGGACATTGAGGGAGAGAGGCCCATGTATGTGTGTGCGTATATTATTTAATATAATGTGTATGGGGGGGGGGTAGTGTATGTATTTTGGGGGGTGCATTGTGGTGTGTTATGTGGAGGGTGGTGGTATGTATGTTAGGTATTTATTGTTTATTTGTACAATGACAGTTTTGCACAGAAAAGAAATGGAAAAATAAAGGGACTTATTGTGAGATGCATTTTATTTCCTCCACATATTTGTTTGTTAATGCTTATACAGTATATACCTCCAGTATTAGTGTGTGTACGTATATGTATGTGTTTGTTGGGGGTTGTAATATTCATCCATCTGTTGTGACTCTCTCAATATTTTGGAGAAATACATTTTTTATAAAATGGCTCAAAGGACACAGGTCCTTTGAAATCTGTAAGTTCAAATCTCATTGGGCTATTTTGTTCTAATAACTACCATTTGAACAGACATATTTGCACTATATGCCTTGTGTTGTCGCTCTTCTATATATACCTGCGCTCCCCAGTATCCGTTACCTGACATCTCTTGGTTTGAAGAAAACAATCTACATGAAGGTTGAAGCTACACTTATTTATTATTGTGTCACTTCACTGACGTTTCACATTTATACATTGTTATAATCAGTGTTCGACAATTAATGATAACCACACGCCCGTGGGCGAGTGGATTTAGGCCGCTGCTGCGGCTCTATGAATTCCCCTGCTCACGCCAATTTTTTTTAAAATAAATACATAGTAATCCCCCTCCCTGATTGGCCTGACGCGGGGAAGAGGGCCGTCTGGCAGCTCTGGGTCAGCCCCAACCCCCCCTGCCCCCGATCCCCGCTTGCTGCCCGGTCGGGAGGTAGGCTGGGGGGGTCCCTTGGTTGCTGCCCAGGCGCTTCTCCCTCCTCCGTCCCACGCTCTGGTAATGGGAGCGGGGAAGCAGGCTGGCAGCACTGGTGCAGCCTGCGCATGTCGGGAGTAGTGCTGGGGGGATCCCCGCGGTCTGCGCTGCCCAGGCGCTTCCCTCTGTCCCACGCTCTGGTATGGGACGGGGAAGCAGGCTGGCAGCAGCCTGCGCTGCCACGGGGGGGGGGGGGGCGGGAGGTAGGCTGGGGGGTCCCGCGGCTGCTGCCCAGGCGCTTCCCCTCCGTCCCACCTCTGGTATGGGACGGGGAAGCAGGCTGGCAGCACTGGCGGCAGCCTGCAATGCGGAAGGTAGGCTGGGGGGATCCGCGCTTCTGCTGCCCAGGCGCTCCCCTCTGTCCCATGCTCTGTTAATGGGGGCGGGGAAGCAGGCTGGCAGCAGCCTGCGCATGCGCACTTGGGGGGGGGGTGGGAGGTAGGCTGGGGGGTCCCGCGGCGGCTGCTGCCCAGACGCTTTCCCTCCTCCCCCACGCTCTGTTAATGGAGCGGAAGCAGCTGGCAGCACTGGCTGCAGCCTGCGAATGCGGAAGTAGGCTGGGGGATCCTGCGGCTGCTGCTGCCCAGGCGCTTCCCCTCTGTCCCATGCTCTGTTATGGAGCGGGGAAGCAGGCTGGCAGCAGCCTGCGCATGCGCCCGTGGGGGGGGGGGCGGGAGGTAGGCTGGGGGGGTCCCCGCGCGGCTGCTGCCCCGGCGCTTCCCCCCTTCCCACGCTCTGGTAATGGGAGCGGGGAAGCAGGCTGGCAGCACTGGCTGCCGCCTGCGAATGCGGAAGGTAGGCTGGGGGGATCCTGCGCGCTGCTGCTGCCCAGCGCTTCCCCTCTGTCCCATGCTCTGTTAATGGGAGCGGGGAAGCAGGCTGGCAGCACCTTCGCATCGCACTTGGGGGGGGGGGGCGGGAGGTAGGCTGGGGGGGTCCCGCGGCGGCTGCTGCCCAGACGCTTCCCCTCCGTCCCACGCTCTGTTAATGGGAGCTGGGGGAAGCGGCTGGTCAGCAGCCTGCGTCATGCGGATGCGGGAGGTAGGCTGGGGGTTTCCCCGCGCTGCTGCTGCCCAGGCGCTTCCCCTTCTCCGTCCCACGTTCTGGTAATGGGAGCGGGGAAGCAGGCTGGCAGCACACTTCGCATGCGCACGCGGACGCGCACGTTTCTCATGGGGAGGCTGGTGTTGCCGTGCGGCTGTCATCCGCTGGCCCCGATCCTCCCGCCTGGCTGCCCGACCCCCGCCTGCTTGTCCGGTGTTGCCCGACCCCCCAGCCTGGCTGCCTGACCCTCAGCTGGCATGTAGACAAGGCCTGGATGAACATGTGGCCACCTCCCTTTCATATAATACCACCGTTGTGTGTGTGTGTTTGTGTGTGTGTAGGATACCAGAATACCAGGTGTCACCCAATCACCCCCCCACCCCACCCCATCACCCCCCACACCCCCCCACCCCATCACTCCCCACCCCCCATTCTGTTTCTGAATCTCTTATTACCCTATATATTTTAACTGCCCTATACACAACCGATAACTTACTACTTTCTTCCTATCTGACTCAAGCTTCACACGGAAGATATCGGAACCCCCCCTAACCCAGAAGACAGTAGGGAACACCTCCCCTTCAATGTATAACATTGCGAGAATGAGGGTACCTGGACCATTGAGGGCTGCGGATCAGGTAAGATCCCAGGCGGGACGGCTGCTTTAGATATTGTGAAGCGGGGACGTCCGACACTGTTAAGGGTACGGAAAACTAGTCATTCACACCTGCTTTTATTTCTAGATCGACACACACACACACACACACACACACACACACACACACACACACACACACACACACACACACACACACACACCACACACACCCCACACACCACACACACCCCACACACACACACACACTGTAGTATAATGTAATACAATAAATACATTGATGTCAAAAACGAAAGTTGTTCTGACTAGGAATTTATTAAATGTATTTTATTTTAAAGCGGGGTTGGAGGCGGGACTAGGGTTGGGGGGGCGGGACTAGGGGCGGGCCTAGGTGGCGAGTAGATTTTTTGGTTGGGCGAGTAGATTTTTGGGTGATTTGTCGAACACTGGTTATAATTACTCACGTGTACTTATTAAGTCACTGTAATTAGATTTAAGCGCCACTCTTTAACGATTTGTTTGTAATAATACATAAGGCCTCGTCCAGGGTGGGTAGAGGCGCACTGGCGCTCCAGCGCTGCGCCCTGCTCGGCCGTGCTTTTCCTGACCGGCTAGGTGCGCACGTGTATAGGGGCGCGGCCTCTACGTCACGGAGGTGGTTCGCCCTCATTGGGCAAACCGCTCACGTGACACGCTTGTGAGCGGCAAATTCAAATTTGCTCGCTCAGCAAGCGGCTGACCGCTGAGCAGACGCGCCCGCCCGCTCACGTAGGACATGTGCATTGTCGCAAAGTGTCTATCGTGAGCGTGCGCGCCCGCTCAGTGCCACCCTGGACGAGCCCTAAGGCTGCGGCCCCGCTGCCTGTGCTGCACGCGCAGCAGCATGGCTGGCGGCACGTGCAGCCGAGTCCCCCGGTCTGCAGTGAGCTGCAGGTGGAAAGACAGGGGGGTGTGTGACGGGGGCATGGCTGTGACATCACCTGGCAGGTTTGCCCTCATTGGCTGAACCGCCGGGGGCGTGGCCTAGTGCTCCGTCGCGACTCCTGCTCTCAATTTTCATGAGAGCAGGAGTTTCTCTCGGCGCAGCGGACCCATTGAGGGGCGACTCTTGTCCCTGCAGCGTCTGCCACAGCGGGACGATTTGAAGAATAATAAATATCCATTAGGCTGCGTCCCCCCTGGCGCTGACCGTGCTCATGCTTGAGAGCGGTGACGTCACCTACTCTGTAAGAATGAGCGCCGGGTGTCCTGCCTATTTCGCAAGCGCGGACAGAGGGGGACGTTGCGGGCAAGTTGAGCGCGCTTGAAAGTCAAATTTTTTTTTTGTTTACTCAAGCGCCAAGCTTGGGTGAGCGTGCATGCGCGCTCCGTGTGAGCGGGGACTGCCACATATAGACATATGTAATTAAAAGCGGCAAGCACCGCGCACTCAGCCCCAGCAGACGCAGCATTATGAAATCTATTTATGAATGCAAAGTGCTGTCATTTTGGAGCAAAAAAATGCTCAAATTGTATCAAAGAAAAAAACTCAATTGAAAGCTAGTTTTTTTCTAAATATATCTGGTGCATTTGTTTGGCCTGGTTTAGAACAACTTTACCCTAATACCACCACCCCCACGCCCCCTTTTTGTTGGTGGGAGGGGTAATTTATCCCTATTACGAGGCAGAATCTCTCATGATCATGAAGAAAGTGGAATGTATTTTTTCCCTACAAAAAAAGTACTTAAAGCAGCCACTGCAAGTCAACAAAAGATGTACAGCGCGCGCATCTGAAATACAGGGATCACCACTGACCCCGCTGTCACTGTGCAATATAACTGCCAGACTGTGCCTCACTGAATGAGCAGAGCTGCAGGAAGCAGGAAGCTCCTCCCTCAGCTGCAGAAGCCGAGCTCTCGCGCCGCGAGGTGACCCAGAGAGAACAGTTCCAGGCGGTTTGAGTCTCGCGCACGCGCAGTTCTCCAGTGAGAGGAGAAAGCCGCCAACGCCATCTTGTAACCGCTCAGTCCTGAGCGTGCTGAGCGGGGAGGCCAGAGACGTAGCAGACGGGCGATTCAGCTTCGCGTTCTTGTGGTAAATATGCGTCGCGTGAGCCATTCATTTGCCTGATGCAATCCAAGAGTAGAGTCAGTATCCTTGTTGGGGAGAGTTGTTCTTCTAGGGACAGCTTCTAGGATTTGTAATCCCCATATGTAACTAACTTATTGAGGCTCCTGTTAAGGCTTTGTGAAGAATTGCGAGGGTTTAGGGCAAGGCCGGCGTTGGGCTTTGCTGGGCACTAGGTGGCATACTGCAAATGGGGCCCCCTGTTAAAAAAAATAAAGAGGGATTTACCTAGATGAGCAGCTGTCCTCCAGTGGCGTCGCGACAGCATGACATCACGTTGCCATGACAACACGTCATAGGGTGACGTTGCGTGGGAACGTGACACTAAGGCTGCGGTCCCAGTCACTACTACAGCGCACACCTCTGCGTGCGCTGTGCGTGTAAACACCGCCCCTCAATGGGGAAGGGCCCACAGCCGCGCTGTACTGCAAGGTTTTTTAAACTCAATTAAATTGCGAAAGAGGCGTGGCCACGCCCCCACCGACGGTTCACCCAATGAGGGCGAACCAGCCGCGTGACATGATGGCCACGCCCTGCAAATCCCCGACCACGCCCCCTCCCGTCGCAAGCTCTCCTGGAGACCGCAGATTGCGGTTAGCGCTGTGCACGCGCCGCCCCCCCCCCCCCCCCCTGCCGGGCGCGCATGTCGCAGTCATGACTGGGACCGGAGCCTACAGGAGGCGGCCCGCTGCAGTGAATCTAAGGCTGCGGTCCCAGTGATCACTGTGACACGCGGGGGGGAGGGGTGGGGAGCGTCACGTGCACAGAGCTACCCGCGATCTGCGGTCTTTAGGGAGAGAGGGAGATTGCGGCTGCACCTTCAGCGGGAAGGTGAGTACTTGGCCCAGCCCCATTGAGGGGTAGTGCTTACACGCACAGCGCACGCCGAGGTGTGCGCTGTAGCTGTGACTGGGACCGCAGCCTAAGAAAGCACGCACACATGCCACCCAGACAACACCACACCTAAGGCTGGGGCTATGGTACCGCAGACGGTGCGGACGCGTCCGCACGCTGAGCGACCAGACTGCCTTAAGGTAGTGTTTGTGTCCATGCGGCGTGTGCGCAGAAGCCAGAGGGGGCGTGCGTTGCGCAAGAAATTAGTTCAAACTGATTTCTTGGTGCGACAGGTCGGTCACGTGAGCGCGAACCAACTCTGTGACGTCACTGGCACGCCTCCGCATGGGCGAAGTCACCATGGCCCCAGCCTAAGGCCCGGGCCATAGAGGGGTGAGGAGAGCGGATGCGCGCTAACGCTGCGGCTCGCCTGCTTAAGTCCGCGCGATTCCACGGACTTGCAGGCGAGCCAGCGTGCACGAAGGGAGCCGGGGGGAGGTGGTTGGAGGCGGGGCCGTGATGTCGCTGGGCCAATCGCCCACGACGCACTGATGTCAATGTCACGGCGCCTACGTCACGGCGCCGTGACGTTGACGCTGCTTAAGGCTGATTTGATGTTTTCAGCCGACAGCGCACTGAAAAACAGCTTGGCGCTCGGCTGAGAACTCCAAAGCCTGAGCACGCCTGCGGACGCTCGCGTGAGCCCCCTCTCAAGGCATCCTCATTGAGGATGCAGGGGCTCAGCGCGGAGCGTCCGCAGGGGCTCAGCGCGGAGCGTCCGCACGCCTCAGCGCTGCTTGTCCTTCTATGGACTTGGCCTAAGGCTGCGGCCACGCTGCCACTGAGGAAGCTTGCCTCTTTCACTTCAATGAAACTCTGGAAATTTGATTTCCAAGCACTGAGCAGTGTCACATGACCCTTCAATAACCAATGGGGAGAGAGACGCAGACACAGAATGGGGAGTGAGAGACAGTATCAGATGAGGGGGGGAAGGAGAGGATGGAGGGGGGG
>WSYH01014827.1:0-14998 GCA_036426205.1 Ascaphus truei
GTTGATAGTGAGGGTTCTGGGGGAGATATGAGGATGATGATGAGAGGTGCTGGAGGAGAGATGATGATGATGATGATGATTTTACACGTGTGGCCCCAATTTTTTTTCCTTGGAGCATTTTGGCCCTTCTCGCTTTACGAGTTGTGCAGGTCTATAGTATTTCAGACGGAGGGAAGGCACACACGCTGCAATACACTTGCTGAAGCCTGAGCTTTTTATGGCTTTGCAGGGTATGCAGCGGGCGCGATTTGGGGGCGTGGCAATGAATATTTGGAGGCGTGGCAATAACGTTCCGGCGCGGACGTCACTTCCCTACCTCACATCCCGATCCACCGGCATTTTCTCAGATGCAGCATCTGAAGCACTGTGCAGACAAGAAGAAAAATGCACACAATGCGCACCAGAGATTAAAATATAGTAAATTATTTATTAATAAAACAAGAAATAACCGAGGGGGATCCAACCCCACCTCAGTACATATGCGTCACAGATCCGGGTTCGGTTACAATGAACAAAAACCACATGAATAATCAAATATAACTAAATGAAACTAAATCTATAAACAACATGACAAACGGTATATAAAATAATATAAAGGAAGACGGTGTTCAATAAAACGGGATAAAGGAATCTGGATTGGCTAAAAAATAAGCTAAACAGCTGCCTGAGGCTGACAGGGGGAGACGGAGATTTACACTGAAGCCCAGAGCGGGTTCGCGGCGAACGTATTGGGATCCGGAACGCGCCCACCGCAGAGATGTTACCACCGCCCGAGCTCCCTGCAAACGCCATTCGGCCTGCCTGTCAGAATACGCGCAGAGTGACCTGTCGTGACACGTCGGGTTATGTGTCTTTTCAGTACAAAAAACTTGTGATCAAACTTACCAGAGTGCTGTCTCCTGATCTCGTGCTTCAAACGGAACGTGTGTGTTTATATTGCTTTATGGGACAAGCACCCAATTTTTTCTACATGCAACTGGAGTGCGGCTGCTTCTGTGGAATATATAATATATAATTATATATATGCCAGGCCAGGACGCAAGATGCAAAACCTGCGCAATACTCTACACAGCGGACACAATACAAATACCACACAGGAATCGGGAATACAAAATCAGAGGAAGGTTCACCTGTTCTCCAGCAAGTCGTGTTCCTCACATGTGCATGAAATGTCCAGGGGGCTGCTACTACATGGTGAGACGGGGCAGGGGCTAAACAAGAGAATGAACCTGCATCGCACAGCATCACACGCGGAACAAGAGACAGTCCTGTCGGCGAACATTTCTCTGACTCTGTCCATAAGATGGACGATCTGGGGGGTGCCATACTCAAAGTAATCTTAAAACACCGAAATAGAGATGGTGCACGAATAGAAATATATGCAACTGTTCGGGACACTTAGCGGTGGCCTAAACAGAGATCGAAAATTTATGAGTCATTACTGACACAAGTGAACTCTCTTCCCATGAGCGCTAAAGGCCATGTCTGTACATACTGTGTATAATGTATGACACACAGCTGTCTCTACACATACAAATACTCCTTGTTTTTCCATCCCTATACACCAATAGGGACCAATAGTATCTACACACACTTTTAGTTTTGCTACAATCTCTCACATTTCCAAACCTACCCACACAATTTATATAACTCCCACTCCACACACACACCTTTTGTAAAGCACTGTATAAACTGTGGGCTTCCATTCATTATATTCACACAGATACACACACACACACACACACACACACACACACACTCTACACACTAACTTTCAGGAACCATTTAACACCTCTAGCCATAAATCACATTCACACAGGGGGGGGGGGAGAAGAGACAAGCACAGATAACATTCAAGAGACACTGTTTTAAGTATACCCTTTGCTTGCTTCATTCATTGTAACACCGCCAGAAGAAGAGATCAGCGTATCTCGAAAGCGCACAAATAAAAGCATTTGTTAGCCACAGAACGGTATAGTCTATTTCTTGTTGATATATATATATATATGTGACACAAAGTATACCGCATCAACACAGTGCGTCACTGTTGCCCAGAAACTGTCTTGATTTATGATATAATAACAATGGACTGTGGTGCTAAAGGATAATGGATATGTATTACAACGAAAAAAGCATCCTTATGAAGAAGCACACGGGCATGCCAAGAAAGTGATAACAATACAAATGTATTACTGTGGGTTAAAAACAAGGGAAGAAAAATTGATAAAAGAGGAGGGGGACTCACATCTACCAAACATGTATTCCTGAGGCAAGAAACAGCAAAAGTAATCACCAGCACAAGCAGCTCTGATCCAGACATGCACATATACCTCACCACACAAGCAGCTCTGATCCAAGCCATGCAATATACCTCTACACACAAGCAGCTCTGATCCAAGCATGCACATATACCTCTACACACAAGCAGCTCTGATCCAAGCATGCACATATACCTCTCACACAAGCCAGCTCTGATCCAAGCATGCACATATACTCTACACACACAGCAGCTCGATCCAGCATCACATATACCTCTACACACAGCAGCTCTGATCAAGCATGCACATATACCTCTCACACAAGCAGCTCTGATTCCAAGCATGCACATATACCTCTACACACACTGCAGCTCTGATCCAAGCATGCACATATACCTCTACACACAAGCAGCTCTGATCCAAGCATGCACATATACCTCTACACACAGCAGCTCTGATCCAAGCATGCACATATACCTCTACACACAAGCACTCTGATCCAAGCACTATACCTCTCACACACTGCAACTGATCCAAAGCATGCACATATACCTCTACACACAAGCAGCTCTGATCCAAGCATGCACATATACCTATCACACAAGCAGCTCTGATCCAAGCATGCACATATACCTCTCCACACACTGCAGCTCTGATCCAAGCATGCACATATACCTCTCCAAACCACACTGCAGCTCTGACAAGCATGCACATATACCTCTCCACACACGCAGCTTGATCCAGCATGCACATATACCTCTCCACACAAGCAGCTCTGATCCAACATGCACATAACCTCTACACACAAGCAGCTCTGATCCAAGCATGCACAATACCTCTACACACAAGCAGCTCATGATCCACATGCACATATACCTCTCCACACAAGCAGCTCTGATCCAAGCATGCACATATACCTCTACACACAAGCAGCTCTGATCCAAGCATGCACATATACCTCTACACACAAGCAGCTCTGATCCAAGCAGCCATTACCTCTACACACACCAGCTCTGATCCAAGCATGGACATATACCTCGCCACAACAAGCAAGCTCTGATCCAAATGCACACTATACCTCTACACACAAGCAGCTCTGATCCAAGCATGCGCATATACTCTACACACAAGCAGCTCTGATCCAATCATGCACATATTACCTCTCCACACAGCAGACTCTGATCCAGCATGCCATATACCTCTACCACAAGCAGCTCTGATCCAAGCATGCACCATATACCTCTACACACAGCAGCTCTGATCCAAGCATGACATATACCTCTACACACAAGCAGCTTGATCCAAGCAGCACATATACCTTACACACAAGCAGCTCTGATCCAAGCATACACATATACCTTTACACACAAGCAGCTCTATCCAAGCAGCACCTATACCTCTACACACAGCAGCTCTGATCCAGCAGACAATACCTCTAACACACAAGCAGCTCTGATCCAAAAGAGCACATAACCTCTCCACACAAGCAGCTCTGATCCAAGCATGCAATATAACCTATACACACAAGCAGCTCTGATCCAACAGTGCACATATACTCTACACACACGCAGCTCTGATCCAAGCATGCACAATATACCTCTACACACAAGCAGCTCTGATCCAAGCATGCACACATACCTCTACACACAAGCAGCTTGATCTCAAACAAGCATGCACATATACACTCTACACCACAACAAGCAAGCTCGATCAAGCATGCCACATATACCTCTCCACACAAGCAGCTCTGATCCAAGCTGCACATATACCTGACACACAAGCGCTCGATCCAATGAAGCATACATATACTCTCACACCTGCAGATTGTGCACATAACGTAAGGAGCTAGCGTTGTTGTGTAAAATAGTAATTGCAGAAATGGAGGCAATAATATGCTCGAGTATAAAAGATTGTAAATACATCACCATTAAAGCGTAGGTGTGAAAGGCCAATTTACAGATGAGCCCAAGGCCTCTCGTCATGGAAAAGGGTAGGGGTCCCACTCCACAGACTCTCACTCCAACGCGTTCCGACTAAAACGGTCTTCAGAGAGAAGAAGATATTATATATATATATATTTTTTTTTTTTGCATGTCATTTCCCAGAATCCCTTGCTGCAGTGGAAGTGCTGTATGCTGGTGATAATGGGGAAAGGAGGGGTTGCAGACCTGCCTAAGACATGCAGATGAGCATACAGTTGTATTTGCATATTTGCTTTCCTGTGGAGGGTTTTTGTCACTTTTTTTACTCACCATAACTTAACTCAGTATTATGGTATAGCCTATCCCATGGCGCAGCCTATCGAGTTTCCCGGTCATCGTCCAAAGTCTGGAGCTGTGGATTGACCACCGGATTGACCACCGGATTACCACGGAGCACGAGCCTGTCTCATACAACGCTTTTACCAAACGGATGTTTGTGAGTTTGTTATTTTTATCTTGTCCAGGAAATGAAATTGTTAAACCGAATTTACACATGGAGCGGGCGCTTTCTCTTTTTTTTTTTGTTTAGGTATCTATCGAGGAGGTGGTTGTTTCCACGAAAAGAGCTGCCCGGACTCCAGAGGATGCCCGAATTGGATCCTTTTATGATTGAGTTATAACATAGCTATTAGAGCTAGGTTTCTGGACTGTTATTGTGTTTAGGCATAGTGTTTATTATTATTTTATTACAGCTTCTTTTTAGTTATTAATTCTGGCCACTAATTCTCACTGCCACTATAATCTTTCTCTAGCCACAACCAAATTGCTATATCAGCTATATTATTTATTGGGTATACCAGGGGAGCTCGCGCCCCCACCCCCTCCTTTACCTTGATGCGGCGTCACGTGACCGGCAGCGGCATTTGACGAGGGTGACGTCACATGACCCCGCGGCGTAATTTAACACCGCGTTGCCATGGACACGAGTGACGCCGGCAGAGTCAAGGTAAGTAATAGCATTGCAGAGGCCTCACGCGATCCCCCGGCATTTAATTTTAATGCCTCGAGGAAGTGCGCGGGGCCTCTGCAACCGCCCGTGCGCCTCCCCCCCCCGAAAAATCTCCCGCCCTCCACTTTGCGCACCTCTGGGTTATACCATATAATACACACGCACACACATATATACACACACACACACACACATGCATATACACACACGTGTATGTGTGTATAAAACAGACAATATATATACATATAGTATGATATATATATATATAAACATACTATATGTGTATGTATGTATATGTGTNNNAGTATATATATATATATATATTGCACGCGCACACACACATATAACGTTTTATCCAACTTTTTCATTTATCATTTGTAGAGAAAATGAACAATGTCGCCAAAAGCGCTATTTTTCAAAATGTAGCATCTCTACTAATTAGTGTAAAATGATACTTCATATAAAGCAGGTTATGGGACCCAGTATAAAGACCTTCATGTCTCTTATCACATCCCAGTATATGGTATCTTCTATTATCACAAGCTGCTAACATGTGGCAGGGTCAGGGTCTGAGCCCAGAATGTGACATATTGAACATTCTCATTCTAAATTCAAAAAATATTGTGTTGATTTCTGACCTGCATGCCGTGGTACAGCTCAAACACTCTGTTCTACTGCATGTCACCACTTTCTGCCACAACCAGCTGACGGTGGATCTGCAAGGAGTTCAACGCCATTGGCATCAACATCTGTGGCTTGGTTACGTATCATTTCTCAGCTTTTTATTGTATTGTTTTAAATAGATTATATTATTTAGTTGAATAGATTAATTTCTAGTACATAGATTCTTTTATTAGTTTAATAGATATTTATTTAGTTTGATAAATTATATTCTTAGTTATTAGATCATATTTGTTAGTTAAATAGATTATATTAACTAGTATTTAAGTCTCCCCTCAGAGCCCCATTAGATAAATATTTAGGACCCTTGTGCATATTTCACATCTTTTCGGAGTCGCTTATTTTTTAGACCCTCGGAGCGAAACTAAAGGGGTCAGCTAAGAAAGTTCGGATCAAGAGGAGCCACACAGCTTAAAGACAGAACATTCCAAGGGAGATGGAGACAATTTGGGTAAGATCTGATTAAAGGACAACCTTTGGGGAAGGAAAGGGTGAGGGGGGGGGGATGTAAGAGGGGGTGAGAGAGCAAGGTGGTGTGTCAGATTGGGGCAGAGCAAGAGAACGCAAAAATGTGGGGATTTGCTGCATACCAAAAAAAACAATTAGTGATACTTTTACCAGTGCCCCTTAGTTCAGGGAAGACCGGCATTTCGTCCAATGTATACAATAGATTGATGGAAAAGGGCACAAGATTTGAATAAAAAAAGATAATTTATTGTGCCACAGACACAATGTTTTGGCTGCTGGCCTTTCTTTGTGGATTAGTGGGTTTAGCACTTTACCTGAAAAAGACCAGCAGGCCGAAATGTTGTAGTCTATGGCAGTGCAAGAGAAAACAGGTTGGGGGGGGGGTGGGTTCTCGCAAGGTCGCCGACCCATGGGTGAGGGTCCCCGGTGGAAACTAGTCCTGGACCCGGGAAAGCTGTCTGTGGCCCATACAAGCTGAGTAACATGTAGAAAGGACACATGGATGTTCAGAATGAGTTAGCATGGTATTTGAGAGGCATCATAGCAGGTCAGGGCAAGTCAGGGCAGAGCACTGCAAGGTCAGTCAATATGAGATGAGGAAGGGTCCGATGGAGGAGTTGGAGGGTCCCAGAATATCTCTTAAAGCAGGGGTGTGCAAATCGAGGGGCGCGACATTTTCTTGGGAGGGAGGGCTCGCGCTTACAGTGGCCCCTCGCTCTTCCCCACAGCATTTAAATTAAATGCCGGGGAAATCGCGCAAGTCCTCTGTAAGTTCCCTTTCCTTGTCTCCGGCGGCTTCTGGCGACAGCAACGTGGCGTCACATGATGTGGCATTGCCATAGCAACGTGATATCACATGACGTCGTAAATCAGAAGTCGGAGACAAGGTGGGGAGGGGGAGGGGGAGCAGGGAAAAGGGTGCGCAACCCTGTCTTAAAGCATTGTCTTGCATACAGATCAGAGGCCAAGAATGGATATGGATATCCGATGTGAAGCCGGAAATAAGACAGAAAAGACCGTTCGGGAGAAGAAGGTGAGTGATGAAATGTCGTCACTGTGTAACTCTTCCAATTACCTGCAACTTCATGCAGAGAAAAGCAACGCTTGTTTTTAACGTGTTAAGCGCTAATGGGGAATCAACTGCTGAGAGGTTAAGGGAGTTACTCACCAAACCAGCGACGTTTCTGTGTCTCTGTGATAACTCCCCTAGGACATGCCTGAAACCAGAGGTTACTCAATGTATTTTTGATAAATAGAAATATGACCTTCTGGGGAGGGGTACATAATGGGTACTGGGCCTGGTGGGTGGGGGTATAACGGGTACTGGGCCTGGTGAGGTGGGTATAACAGGTACTGGGCCTGGGAGGGGTGTATAAAAGGGTACTGGGCCTGGGAGGGGGAGGGTGTATAACAGGGAGGTATGGGCCTGGGGAGGGGGTTATAACAGGGTACTGGGCCTGGGGAGGGGGTGTATAACAGGGTACTGGCCTTGGGAGGGTTGTATAACTGGGTACTGGGCCTGGGGAGGTGGGTATATAGGGTATGCCCTGTGGAGGGCGGTATAACGTGGTATTGCGGAGGGGGTATAAGTGGCACAGGAGCTCTTTGCGATACAGAGTATCAGTCCCTGGTTACAAACACTTCATGTCTCCTGCAGGTCAGGACACGCACGAGGTGGTGCCCTTTGTGCCACCAGACGACGAGGCGGGCTACGAGGCGGACGACGAGGCATACGAAAAAGCGGGCGTCAAGTGGAACAATGAGGTGGGTACAAGGCGGCCGAGGAGGCAGACGTGGTGTACGAGACCAAGGAGCATACGACAGGTGTGGCCGGATCTGCTGCTTCACCTTTTTAGGCGGAGGGAAGACCCCAGGAGCAGGTAGGAGAATACGAGAGGTGCGGACAGATCTGCTGCTTCACACTTTTTTAGGCGGAGAAGAAGCCGGGAGCAGGTAGCAGAGGAGCCAGGGCGTAGATAACAGGGGTATTTAGGGGCCCTGAGAAGGTTTGGGACGCAGGAGAGGCAGATAAGATCAGGAAGGCTGCGGGGGGGCAGGAGGTACTAGAGGGGGAGTAGGGATATTGGCGTGAGAGGGTGAGAGAGAACAAGGAGCAGGGCCGGAGCACGGGTTTCAGCGCCGAGGCGAAACTTAAAATTTGTGCCCCAGTTGTATAAAAATAAACAGATATAAAATAATAAATAAACAGTGGCGTAGCTATCGGGGACTGCGGGGTGCGACCGCCACCCAGCGCGACGCAAAATAAAAACAAAAGGGCGCCAAAATACTGGATAAAAAAAAAGAATAATAATTTTAAAAAAAAGAATATAAATTAGAAATAATAAGAAAAAAAATAATAATGATTATTAATGCGCCCCTAGGACCTTTGCGCGTAGGCGAACGCCCTAAGGCCGGCCGGCCCTGCGAGGTATGCGGGAGGAAAAGGGGTGAATGGGATAGATATGCAGGGGGATGGGGGACAGGTGAGTATACACAGGGGCACAAGGGCCCCATCACCCACATCTCTATATACTGAGTGTGCCCTGTGTATAAACACGCTGATCTGTGCTGCTCCATCGATCTTACTGCGCAGTGATCCAGGGACCCTCCGATCGCCATTTAATGGGGTCAGGAAGGATTTTTTTCCCCATTGCACAGCAGGGGTTATGTTTCGCCTTCTCTGGATCACGACGAACAAATTGCCCTTTGTGCATGAATTATCAGTGAGATCTTTATACACCCTGCATTGGTTCACTCCTTTGCTGCCGGAGGGGTGCAGTGCATTGCTCTGCGTGTTACTATATTGCTCTGCAATGTGCTGCAGGCCCCTACCAGCAAAGAGATTCATTATTTAATAAAATACTCTCTTTAATCCACACTATGTGTAGTGTCTTTCTATCCGTTGTATCTATGTAACAGCTCAGTGATTCTTCCCCAGGTCATTGCACTAGTGTCACGCTGCCAAGCCGGGTGTGAGGGAGATTATAGGGTCACATATACACTTCTGCCAAAACACGAGTGCAAACAGGAAGCCCCTCTGATCTCATATCTTTTATTACACAAAACGGTATCAAAAAGGTAAAAAGAACATACATGGGATTCTACAAATATCTCTCTATTACAAACCAATAAGCAAATCATTCAGATAGAGTCGACGAAAAGAAAGGTTAAGTATCTCATGTACAGTATATGCAGTGCAGGCTGTTGCGGCATTACATGCAGGGGACAACGTTAGGGGATATAAGTAATGCTGATCTCAGAGCTGACCGGCTGACTGCTCTTTGGCTGACCGGAGGACCTGCTCTTCTGGCTGACCGGCTTCTTCTTCCAGCTAACTGACCTGATTGTGGCCCCTGTATCTCCCAATTAAACGTTTTATTGGCATATTCTGTTTGACTCGTTCTATACAGACATTCTATATATCATGTGGGATTGATAACATCTGTAAGATTCTCAGAATATCACATTCTGTACGTTTGTGCTGAATATTTTTCCATCTCAATTTACTTAATAAGTTTTTGGCTTCAATTATATATCGAGCCCAAAATACCTTATACAGGATGCTGTTCCCTTTATCCCACAAATGCTGCTTCATTAAGCCGTGGGTGGCATTAAGCATTCTCAGACTTTTAGGCAACATCCCTAATTCAAAATGGGATAAAATCTGTGCATATTTAAATGGTTAATTTTTCCATTTTTCCATTGTGACAAAATATCAATTTTCTACTCAGACTACTAAATCCCTCCCCAAAAATATCGTTTCACATAAAAGTTGTGCGCGTCTCCTTCCGCCTAATGGCACGTCGTCCTTACGGGCGCCATCCTTGCAACTCCACAGCTGCCCTCCAGTGGTAAAAGAAATAAGATACATTTACTGTACTGTTGGCAGCTGCTCCCGTAAAGGTGGGTAACTCTGTATTAGGGGTCTGGTAGAGTATATTTTATACTTATGTCGGATAGATGAGAAAATAATATTCCAACAGGTTTATGTGAGAGGCCTGGATCTGATCCTATAGCACGCAGCCCTCGCCTCTCTGACCTTGAACACATACTTCAATCTGATTTTTTGAGACTTGAAACGGATTTCCCAAAACAAACTGATTTTAAACACTGACAAGACTGTAACAATTGTATTTGGGACCAGAGCTAAATTGCTAAAGCTGCCAATGACAGAGCTTCAGATAAAAACCAGTCTAATACCATCCATGCCCCTGTTACTTGTTTGAAATATCTGGGATATAGTTCAACTCCCATTAACATTTGGGATGCACTTGATACCCTGACATCCAAACCTATGCCAAACTAGGTGTACTTTACAGGAACAAATCCTCCCTAAGGCCCTCATGCAGTAAGCAGCGATAAGCCACTTTCACAGTTTATAGCCAAAAAAGCCTACACGCGATTCAGAAAGCCCAGAGAAGCTGGCGATTAGAGCAAAAAAACCGGGGTTTTTTTGCCGGAAAATAAATAATAATCGGCAGACGCGCGGGTGATAAGCCACTTTTCAGCACTGATCGCCAGTTTTTCAAACACGCTCAATCTATAAGCCCTGATCAGCTTATTGCGGCTGATCGCCCCTTTAAAATGTGCTTCTTCCCAAATTGTCCCGCCACAAAAGTTGGCAAGAAGGTGGGGTGAAGCTGCGATGAAATAACATGCATGTGTCCCAGAGCTGATATCCATTAATATCAGCACCAGAGACCCCCGGCATGATCCGATGCAAAAAAATGCATTTACAGGCAACTTCATTACCGCCAAGGCAATGAAGGGGTTATACACCCGTGCCAGGCTTATTGTGGGTAGCGGGGGGTGAAGGTGGTATTTGGCCCTGGGTGGTGTTTAGGCCTTGCCAGGGGGTTGCAGGATGACTTAACCTCTTCTTAACTTCGTGGTTAATACCGCTAAGGTAATGAAGGGGTTAACCCCTCCCGCTACCCCCCCCACCCGGTAGGCCTAAACACCCATCCTGGGGCCAATACCCCGTTCATCCACCCCACTACCCACAATAAACAAAAAAACACATAACAGCACCACTAGCCACTCCTAGGTCCTAATAAACCATTACAATTTTATAAAACCATTATTTTGTTACACCCAGGATTATTACATGGGATTAGGGCTAGTATTCAGTGAGGGGTTGTATGTTTGTATTCGTAGGGACAGGCAAGGCCGGAGTCAGTGGGTTTCTCCTGCCTCTGTCTCCCGTCTCCTGACCCTTCCTGTAGCCGGACAAAGAAGAAGAGCAGGCACACGGTCACTCAAAGGAGGTAATATGCCATAAAGTCCAACGTTTCGGCAGTCTAATACTGCTTTCTCAAGGTGAAGGCTACCAAACACAAGAAAACAGTCACAATATATACACCCCCCCCTGATACCTCCCCGCTCTGCCACATAACCAGGATGTTGACGCCCCCTAGTGACGTCCGAGCTACCATATGGCGCCCCCTAGTGATGTCAGAGCACCATATGGCGCCCTAGTGACGTCAGACGTCTAGGTAAATCCCGGCAATACAGCATAGAGCTGTCTTGGAGGAATGCAGCCACAGCCACACCTCTCCCCAGACTGAACACTCCCCCATGATGACGTCAGCGTGACCCGCGTCGGGGGGAGGGGGGGGGTGTGCACCAATCAAGACTGTACTCACAGGGCTGGACAAAGATGTATCGTCGCCATGGGATCAGTGTCAGAGCAGGGAGGAGTGACAACATCCTAAAAATCACCTGAAAGTGTAAATAAACCACACACCAAAATATTCTAAAGCATATGTGCACAAAACTAATACAGCAATATATATTAAAAACATGTGACTGTATACTGCTGATGACATCAGAATAATCCTGCAAAGTTACCGTGTGAAATGCCACATAAGAATATGCAGTACATCAGTATTAGAATATACTAGTGTGTATACCTAGGCAGAATGGGTACACACAGCCAGGGGGGGGGGGGGGGGGGGGGAGGGAGGGAAGGGAAAAAAACCACACAAAAGGATAATTTTCCAATAGGAGGCAGAGTCCAGGTGGGTGCAAGATCAAATATGCCTGTATAAAGACAAAAAATTACCTTCTATTAAGGAAGCATTTTAAATTCTGTTGCTCATTAAGACCCCTACCGTTGCTGGTATTTAAAGCATGTATCAGAATGCTTCACGTCTCAATAAGAAAGTCTCCCTATCTGTGAGTGAGAAAATGTGAAAAGATATAGTGCGCTACTACAATCAATAAAAGTGAGGTGATATAGTGATGTACAAAAAGAGGTGACCTTTAAACACGTAGAGTTATGGAACGTCTGCAGCTGTGGCACCAGGGATGGCTCAAATACCCCCTAATAGCAAACAGAAATACAAAAAAAACACAGCGCACAACGCTCATAGTGCATTAAAAATTAATTAGTAACCACAAATAAAGGTGAGTATTAAGCGTACATAGATAGAAAAAACAATCATTTCAGGGTTAATGTTACCCAAGCACCAACGGACGCCAATAGAGATGTCGTGGCTTCTCTCTTCTCAACCTTAGCCTCGGGGGTAGGCCTGGGTGGTCTTCCAATCGGTTAGGTTAGTACAGCCTCAGCCTCAAGGTAGTACTTAGGAGGTCTCCAGTTCAGCTGAACAGCAGTACAGCCAATTCGGTGCCAAGCAATAATGTCTTTCACTGTTCCAGTTCTTGTAGCAGCGGAGCACACGCTGTGGGGCGTTCATTTTTAATTTTTATGATTCTCCCGCTTTGGGGGGTGACTGAATTGACTACCGGTAGTCAGACTGTTAAAGACCGAGCAGCTCATGCATCTAAAGTTACCCGGTCTGCCACCTCCAGAAAGAGGAGTTCTTGAGTTACCTCATTATTGCATGTATCAGGCTATCCGCCAGATTCCTCCCTCTTTTGAATGCCACCATTGGTGGTACACAGCAACTTTCAGAAATATATCATCATTTTGCAGAATAGCCAGTGTTTAAGAGGTAGATTTAATAAAACCACCAGCTTGACTGTACGTAGTAAGCAGGAGGAAAAGACTTGGATCAAACTATGAAAAACGAGAACTGGAGGCTAATAGAAAAAATAACAAATTATTTATTGGGACATAACTAATTAAAAAGAGAAACCTCTCGCATGGTGCGCTTTATCAAAGAGTAGTTTCACTGGTCTTAATCAAACTCTTATATGGTTTACACCCTCAAAAGCACCGCCCACCTGGTGTCCAGGTAGGTAAACACAAACCCCCAGGACATTTGGTTTTTTGCATGTCTCTGATCCACTCACATCTTACTGAACGTCTGAGCTGAGGTGCTGATTTCTTATGCTGTAAACCTGGCTGTTGTTCCTGAAGATCCTGACAACCTTCTACCTGCTGTGTAGATCAATGCTTTTTTACCTTTTGACCTGCTGTAAGTAGGCATTGCTATAGAGCCAAGACAACATGTTTACCATATTGAAAAGAATTATACAACTATTGTATGCATTTATTTTTTATTTTCATGGTGTATCCCTGCTATCTTGCTCCCTTCCCATCCCGACAAGCAGTGTATGTACTACCATTATCACTGCATTTGCCAGCTTTATCACCTCTAGCATTTATTTTAACACACTAAAGTCTCCATTATAGTGCGCAGTTGCTGGCGATCTAGCAAGGTAGCTGGACATTTAACCCATTGGCCACTACTTGTGTACATCTATACACTTCCTTATTGGGTCTCACCGTTGCTCCCAGAGGGGTAACACCCTGACTCCTAGCAATCTGTGTCCTCCATTATCCCACCATTATTAAGTGTGTGTTAAATGGGATAGTATGACTTATAGACGGACAAGGTTGCCTGATAGCGTTGATTTATATATATTATTATCTTCACATTACACATTACTTTGGTAATATATGTTTTAAGTAAATTTATTAAAAGTTAATTTTACACTGTTATGTGGTTGCATTTAAGTGAATTCTTTTAGGGGGCACATCCATTTTGGTTGTCCCCTTTCACCTTTTCTAGATCCCATTCTTATTAAGTTCCTGCAGGGGATAATGTATCCAAGAATTGGATCCAAAAAATCTCCGCTGGTTGATGGACGCTTTAATCTATACCACCCCCCTCTCATGGGCCATGTGGCAACACCAGTCTGTACAGCATAAAAACTGACCATTTGAAGCACCTTCTCTGAAGGACAGTCAGTAAAATGTGTTTGGAAAACTGGTAACATGAAATCTTTTCTTTATATTGAACGGATTATGCTCTGATTCTGTTTTAACAGGGGCCGATATAGGTGCAGCCCACGTAATTACCCTTTGGCCACCCAGTTGACTTATGAAAGTAATATGCCAAATTGTGAGTCACAATTAATAAAAGGATGGAATCCTAAGTTCTTTTTAGATATAAATAGTCTTAATAGACTTAATTGGTGTTGCATAGCAGCAAACGTCTAACATGTTTCCACATTAAAAAAACCTTTATTTTAAACAGATTGTTAGAGACTTATTAGAGTCCAAACAATCTTGGGAGAAAGTAGTCAGATAAGGATTTGGATTCTAAAAGTAATGCTGGAACCTGGTGAACTGAAAACTATGTAGGTCCTTATCAAGAGTGAGGGTCCCCAATGTTTATAATAGATAGAACAGAATCTGTTCAGCTAGCCCGGGCACTTTAAACTGGGTGACACATAGAGCAGACCGG
>WSYH01014828.1:0-14996 GCA_036426205.1 Ascaphus truei
TCACAGGTTACGAATTCGATCGCAACTTAGCCGATTACTTATTCTTTTGTGGCTTGTATTGATGCCATAATAAAGATGGGGAACATTTTAAAATGGCCAACCCTTGGACTGCTGCTGTCAACAACCTATCACTGATGGAAACATTACGGATATTGCAATTGCATGCACCATCCTTCCCACCAGCATAGGAGCTCTACACGTTGGAGAACTTAAATCTAATGTTTACATATACTTCTAAAGTAAAATATTGACTCACTCTTTGAAAAAAGGTTACACACTTGTATGGACCATCGTTGTGCTACACTTGTGAAGACCTCTTATAATACCATTTGAGTTGTTAATTTGTTCAAGAAACAAGATCTCCTCTACCTCTACTCTACCCTTACGTCTAACCTCTACTACCTCTACTCTACCCTACTCTAACCCTCTACTCTACCTCTACGCTACCTCTACTCTACCTCTACTCTACCTCTACTTCTACCATCTACTCTAACCCTCATCTATTCATCTTTGGTGATCTTTCAATTGTGTTTCCCATAAGGAGGAAGGCCATACAGTACAAGCGTAGGGGCGGGAACAGCCAGGGTCTCTTTACCCTACGCATTTCAATTTGAATTTAAACAATATTTAAGCAAAGCACCCAATGGCTCTATCTATCTGTTTGATGAATCAGTTGCTCATTAGCAATCATTCAAAAATGCACTATTTTCTGTTTCACTTGAACATACCAGAGGTGGTTGTTCTGAGCTCTCCCCACCTCTCTTGCACCATATCGTTGCCATAGTAAACCCCCCTCTTTGCTGTGAGTATGAATCCGTGTTGAACCGCACTGAAAGGAGACTTTACAGCAGTGAAATGGGTAATATGTAAACGCTGCTTAATATGAACTCCATATTATGGGATCTGTGACAGGAATCCCTGATTGTTAACGGAGACGGCTTCAGTTATAATAGTAATGATATAGATGTATTTCTCTTTCCATCTGTTGAAGCAATATTCTTTAGTACTCAGTTACAGACACAGTGCTTTTGGTGATGTAACCGGTCAACCAAAATTTTTGTGTTGCCCAACAGTGAGAACACTGTAATTGCTATACAGTGACCCTGTTTTCCAACAGCAAATATTTTGTAAGTCAAAGACACCCCGATTTTGAAGTAGGGAGCCTGGTTCAATTCCCGTGTCGCTTCTTCTTATGACCTTGAGCATTTCCCGTTATCTCTCTGTGCCTCCGGTTCCAAAAAAAACACACATTTATACTCTCATCTGGGGCCATCGACCTGTTCCTGTAACTATTTATTTGTTGCGTACTGCGCGCTGTATGTAATTGTAACTCGCTTTGAGTACCACTGGCGAAAAGTGCTACATCTGGAGAAGTCTGTTCAGTAGCAAGACAACTGAGCCTTGCCACTGAGTATGGGATAGCAGGGGAAATAGGTTCAACTTCCCGGTTTTCGCTCCTTGTGTACCTTGTGCAAGTCACTCTTTCTCATCCCTGTTTGCCTCATACCCCAAACCATAAGACCTGTAAGCTCCACGTGGAATGGACTGTGTCTGCAAATGTCCTGTAAAAGCTCTGCGTACAACTACAGCGTCTATACCCGCACATGCTATTTTTAGTTTATTATTATGTAGAAATATAGTTATTATTAGATTGGTTTATTCTGTATGTACAATGAAGACAAGTCCTAACAGTTACTAACGCCAGTAAACTCACCACTCATTGTTTTTTATCATGGTCGAGACGTTTCACAGACCCTATCTCTCATCTTTTGTTTAAGCCAAAGTTGCCACTTTTATTTTTGTTGAGTAGAGAGAACATAGTCACATCCTGACCTTAAGCGAAGGCTTTAATGTGCCAAAAAGGCGCATGGTCACGCTGCCTTTGTCAAGGTGATCATATTACACGCCTCCTGCTTAAATCCTTGTGTCCTGTTTCTCTCTCTTCTTATCTATAATCCTTGTGTGACCCTTTGGACTCTTTGAACAGAGCATCCGTCCGCTCAAGTAACCGCCACATTTTGCCTCATTCCCTTGTGTCTGCTCCTCCCCTTTTGCCAATTTATATTATTGGACCTGTGATTTTTCACTCCACATACCTTCTACTAGAGATTAACCGCTTTTCACCCAAGTTTGGAACCATCAAATGTGCCCTTTTTTTCTCACCAAAGACAAATTGCACAGCTGTAAACTTTCACAAGCATTTTGCCCCGAAAAAGACCCACAGCTTGCAATATTCAAACGAGTTTCAAAAGGAAACTTTGTTTTTTCGCCAGTGCCCCCCCCCCCCCCTTTCTGAAAAACATTTCTGAAATGGACTGGACGGTTTCTTCTTGGACTATCACCCACCAAGGATTACCAAAGGATTTTTATTTATTTATTAGTCTACCTTTAGCTTTGGACAACGTAATGATTTTTTTTTCCTTTTACTAATATTAACACCAATAACTGTAGGATCCCCATGGTAATAGACTTATATACCTATAAACTACTAATAGGCACCTCTAGAAGGTATTGGTATGCTGTTTTTGGGATATACAAGTATATCAAATAAAAATATCACTTGTTGAGCACATTCACATTCTTAGCCACCCGGTTTGGCAAACCCTGCCTTTCACACCATTATTCCCAGCATATAGTGCTTTCCACTACGCATGGATTCCTGGGAAAATGACATGCAAATGAGCTCCAATGTGTCCCCAATGTGTATGTTTGTGGGAAAAAAAAATTCACAGACCAGCGTTATAAGCGGATCCCCGCGTGTATCGGATCGCACTATACAGGTTGAGTGTCTAATCTATATATATAATATAATACTGAGTTAAATTTATGGTGAGTAAAAAAGTTCAGAAACCCTCCACAAAGCAAATCAAATATTAAAATGCAATACAACTGATCGCTCATCTGCATTCTTATGCAGAGTCCTGCAACCCCGCCTTTCCCATTATCACCCATCAACCAGCACGTCACTGCAGTCAAGGTATTCCTGTGGGGGAATGACATGCAAATGATTCACACAGTGCCACTTTTGGCTTCAAAAACCATTTTTAACATGGTTCCCTATAGAACTTAGCTTGCTGCTATGGTCACATCTTTGAGCACCGTCGGGTTAAGGTGCATACCAGAAAACTCACCCACATACAGCTGTCTCGACATTAATGGGTCCAGCAGTGTGGGCTGGTTTAACGGGTTATGCAAAGAAAGCTAAAGGTATGCTATACCATAATACTGAGTTTAAGTTATGGTGAGTAAAAGTGACAAAACACAAACGTTATTACAAGCCGTCACGGTGATATTATGGCAGGGCTGTATAAGTCACACATAAAGATAATAACCGATGACCTATTTTATCACTGGGTCTGAACTGGAGACGAGTCTAGTTAGATTATAAAGGTATATTTATGTCCTTTGGGATAGGTGAACACACGAATATACAGTAACAGACAGAGTCCACTTACGTTGTGGCGTTGGGAATGAGAGTATATTAGCATATGCAATTCTCTCGCAATCAGGTATCCATCAGATGATAAATTGAAGACTTAACTCAGTATTATGAATAGCCTATCCCATAGCCTCTTTGCACACCCAGTTAACCAACCCCACACTGATGGGACCCATTCCAGTCAAACAGCTGTCCTGTGGTGGTTGTTCTTTCTGGGTATGCACCTTAACCCGGCTGTGGCTCAAAGCTGTGACCATGCAGCAAGCTTAGCTATAGGGAACCATGTTAAAAATGGTTGTTGAAGCAAAAAAGTGGCCTGTGTGTCTCTTGCTGTCATTTCCCAGAATCCTTGCTGGCAGTGGGAAAAGTGCTGTGTGTGGTTGATAATGGGGAAAGGCGGGGTTGCAGACCTCTGCCTCAGACATGCAGATGAGTCATACAGTTGTAATTTACCATTTGGTATATATATATATAGTATACACCCATGTGGATAATACGAGACATGATACTAAAGCTTTGGCCCCCTTCAAGACGCCTTTACCTTAATTCCCTCCTACTTCTCCGTAGCATTCTCCCCTACCTACCAATTAGATTGTAAGCTCTGCTGAGCCAGGACTCCTCTTCCTGCAATTTTCCTTTTATGTCTGAAGCCTTTATTCCCATGACCTGTTATGTGTATTATTTGTTATTTATATGATTGTCACGTGTATTACTACTATGAAGGCGTATGTTACGTAACCTGTCGCTATATACATACTATATATATATTTGATATTTGTCGCGGCAAATGTTGCGATGTCCCTATAGGCAATATTTTTTTTTTTCACAGGTCCATCAACTCTTCCCTTCATCACCAAGCAGTTTCATACTCGATGGATTTAGTAGGCTTGCTATTACTCTCGCTTACTCTCCCCAACATGGTTTTTACCTTACTCGTACAGTCATACGATCTGCCAAGCACCAAACAACACCTTATTATCTTCGACCGAATTAGAGACACTGAATTTATATTTTTACGTACTCAAACATTTACCAGATGTCAATCTTTCCTGCTTTTTGTTCCAATGGTGTCTGCTTGCCCTCGTTAAATAACTACCCCCCCCAGAAAAGTGTTATTGAAAAACAATGCATGACATCTAAACGTACTCATTTTCATCTAGGAGCCGTCAAAATATTATGTCGGTGATTAACTACCATAAAAATGGCCAAAATAAAAATTAGGATGCAGTCGTCCGAACCACTGGGAGTCTTTTGTGCGGATCGTGCGCTCTCGCATTATACCCATCATAATCTGCGTTTGTTACAAGTAACAAAAAGAATCGCTATAGACATGCGTGCCCCAACTCAGTCTCAAGCTCTCCCCTCCCCCTCCCTCTTTCCCCTCCCCCACGGTCAGGTTGTTTAGGAATTCCAGCTTCAAGCAGAGCTCCTCTTGCTTGAGCAACCTGTGCTGAACAGGATCATCCTTAAAACCTGACAGTATAAAAAAATGTATCAGAATTAACTAGGGCGTATTTTGCCTTTTATAACTGCATGATCCAACTTATTAAAGAACCCCGAGTGACTTTATTGTATCAGCTTCAAGTCCCAACTATCTTCCGCATGTATCTTTACTTATTTACTGATATTTTTTTTTACATTTACCTTCCCGCCTCATATTAAAATATAATTGATAATATACAATTGTCACCATTTTTTAAATGGTAACCGTTTATTATTAATTAATTATTAATTATTATTTATTGGAATAACTTTGTTAATCATAGAGCACATATCAAATATGCTGTTTTTTTTTTTGTTTTAGTGGGCACCTGGAATCCTCAACCTTCGGGTGATGGGCGATGGTGGCGTTATGCACCTTTCCTCTTCTCCATAGGTTCAGTTTCTCTGCTGGAATTTATGCTTCAGGAAAACGCAACATGTTTTATCATGAGACAAGCCTGTTAGGAGCACACAGGCAGATGACATTCTGTATATGAACATGCTTTCTTTGCGTGACCTTTCAATGTGGGAGGTAGACAGAGGTTTCAATGCAAGTTAGTTCTGAGGATCCCGAGAAAGGAAGAGGAGAAACGTCTACATTAATCCCCCGTGAACACTTCACTCTATACAGCCCAGATTGTCCAACCTGGTACAGCACACTTCCGTCCACAATGATGCAGGTCACTTCACCAGGGTTTCACCCTCTGTCCCTGATTCCCTCTGCAGGGTCCTCAAACTCCGTCCTCAGGGCCACCAACGACTAGGTTTTATGGATATCCCAACTAGCAATCACTCGCACAAGTGCTCAATCAGTGGTTCAGTGCAAAGACAACCCCCACAACTCACATATACAAAACAACCCTGCCCCCCAAATCATTCAAATCCCACCACCCCAAATACTACCAAAAAACATTCTCCCAAGTACAGTACTAACCAAATTCCCCCCGCCCCTAAATACATATAGAAAAAAACACCCCCCAAATAACATATAACCTCCCCACCCCAAAATAACATATAAATGAAAAACAGCATAACATATTAAAAACAAAAAATCCACCCCCCCCCCCCCCCCTAAAGACATATTAAAAAACAAACCCCCAAATATATATTGCCCTCAAATCAGTTAAAAACAAAAACCCCCAATACATAAAAAAAACAAAACAAATACAACCCCCCCCCCCCACCACCACACAACAAATACATATACAATTTACAACTTGTCCTTGAGAATGGTCTCAGGCGGGCCCATACTGTGGGGGACCAGCTGCCGTCCTCTCTCGTTGCCGTCGGGCTCGGCTCTCCCCCAGCTCGAGCCTCCATCCCTGACTGTCCCACGCCGAGCTTCTGATGTCAGGGCGCGCCGGCCTCTCTCTCATGCCGGTGCGACCGGAAGCTGAGTCTCCGCTTGCTTCAGGCGCTACGTTCCGAATTCAGAGAGGCCCTGACTTCGCACCAGCATCAGAACTCAGCGGGGTCAGACATGATGGGAGGCCCCCAACATCTGGGGAAACATGGCATGGCGGCAAGAGCAGGAACCGTCAGCCGCACCGCACAGCCACGCTGTCCTGCTCCTTCGCCCCCCCCCCCCGCCCCCCCCCCAGCACTGTCCCCCAAAGAGGGATTCCTCAGGGTTCATTATATTCTGCATGATGGACTGAATAACAAACCCTTTCTTTTACATCCTTGTGCTGTTTTGATCCACTTTTCAGTGAGCATTATTACCCTTTTAATTATGTAAGCGTTACAGTGCACCACGACCTTCTACTACTGAGTTCTTCTACCTAGTTCGCGCCCTAACCCATTTTGTCTTAGATAGATAAATATATATACTGTAACATCCATACATCACACGTATGCTTGCATGCATCTATATGCCTGAGGCTTCCCTGGAGGGGCACTGATTACCATTACCAAATGATTTCTGGGTAATCTGGAAAAGATAGTTGTGGTTTCAGAACTCCAACCTCAGTGCTTCCAGGGCCTGAGCTATGTCTTTTTTTCCCCCCCCTGGGAATTCATCATTTGTCATTGGTGAGGAGCATCCCTTTTCATTAACCCTTACACAATGTCTATATTCAATCACCCGCACTACCTCCCACAAACCAGGCTCGGTGTGTACACACACACGTACACACACCACACACAATACATTGACATGTGTGCTCTTGTTTGCATCAAAGCATTCCGTTACATTCATATATCAGTAGATTATTTAAGCATTCGAATATAACATAAGTTTGTTGTCATCAAATAACAGGTACAGTATGAAGATTTTTTCCCCCCGATGATTATCTTTGCAACAGGAAACAAGGGCTAACATTACAGTTCTGTTTTAATCAGGATTCAATTATTTTTTGCCGACACTGATTTAATTGGCAATGTCATTGGTTGCGTCAATGAGCATGACTGTTATCTAGCAAATTAGCATATAATTTTGGCTTTAAAATGACCTATTTGATCTAGATTAATTATTATACCCATAAGAAGGTGTGTTGGTTACCCTGGTGTGGACGACTGACAACTGTTTAAATTACTATATTAGCTAAGATTTGTATACTCTGTTTATTCTCCTTACCAGACGACAAGAAGCCCAATCTACACATCCAACATGACAAAAAGACATAGTAAAATACTTATATATTCTCGAAAGGGGGTCATTTAGTTTAACCTTTGCCAAAGCCTTGTAAGCTTGCGAGCCCCGACAGGCAGACCCTGTTCTGCAAGGGCCTAACACTACCAGATAAAATACTCACATACTCTATATGATTACAATTCTCATTTAACCTTATTAGGAGGAGAAAGCCACATTGGATCTATAATTGGATGCAGGCTTTTAAGGTGGGAGGGGGGGGGGGGGTTGCCACACCATGCAGGGAAGACAGGGGGGGCTCAGCTGGAAAAGTTTGTCGCTCCCCTTTTCTAAACTATATCATTCACTCACAGTCCTTTAGCAGGATTATGTAGACAGTGATTTGGGGTAATTTGTCCAATAGATCATATCACTTTTGTCGCTTCACGACCATTTCAAACATAGATTTTAATTTAGAATAGGATAATACGCAATTACAGCGACACCAACTGATAAATAACACTGAGAATCTACCAATACTCATGGTTTATGCCATATAAACAAACAATGCCCTACGGTAATGTGTGACCATAAATGTCTACCTCTATCAAATAGATCAGGATGAATACGTCACCCGCCGGCCGAAAACCAACGGATTTGTCAACCCCTTGAAATGAGATATGAAACAGTGGCGCCGTCCTGATTAGTGGTGTGATATACAGTCTGACAGAACAGATGCAAAGAATCAGTGTACAATACAAGGTACATTATTGAGTATTCACCATGACTATCAGTGTGTAGTTTACCTTGCATTATACCCTGTTATTTTCTTTTTTATTTCCTCTACTCTATGACCTGAGGACCTTCCGCACCTCGCATCACGGACCACCCCCCGGAAGCTATCACGTGAATCAGTTTTCTGTTTTCTGCGGCTGTTGAGCCAATTGGATGAGGATGGAACGCCCCCGCCCCCTTCAGCGTGGCCCGCGATGCGTACAAGCCCCTAAAAAAAAATAGGCAAATGCCAACGTGATACGTCACATTTTATTTATTTAGACATGTTTTACACATGAAGTAACACATTGAGCGTTGCCTCTCGTTTTTCAAGTATGCCCCTGGGCCATAGCGTTAAAATGACAAATAATACGTGGTTACAAATACACGTTTACATAGTGAAAAGGGTATACAATTATATACAAGACATTGCGTGCACAGTTAAAAGATAATATATATTTGGGGCGTATGTGACCTGAAGGGGTTAACAAAGTGTAGAATTCATAATACCATCTGAAAGACGGTCTCGTTCATCTTTTGGACTCATCACGTTTCTTGCTGCAGACCAACAAAAAAAAGTGTTTCGTGTAGAAGGATTTGATTACTAATGACAGTGAGTGCATTGATAACTCAGGCTTCATAAAATTTTCAACCTTTAGTTAAAGCAGCAATACGGGTTAATGTTAAAAGATCATCTGAGATTTTTAATTATAGATTAAGCAGGGGTTCTCGAGAGCCTGAACCCCTGTTCATTTCAGCTCCGGTACCCCTTCTTCCGTATACCACCTCCGTAGGGGTGTTGGGTATATTCATATCTCAGAAATTTAAAGGTCAGGTCCGCGGCCAATGGAAGTTGCACGGAATGATGTCACAGCTTCCTATTGGCTCCGTGTTGGTGCGGGACCTTAAATGGCCATTTTGTTAGGCACACTCAGTTTCCTCTGTATGCAGGGATAACTGGCACTGGCTAACAGAAGTAAATATTTCTGGAGGCAGGGGGCCCAGGAAACCGACCTTAACACAGTTCAAAGTTCTGGGGACACCCCCTGTTTTCAACTCCTTAATAAAACAACTATATATATATATTTATCGTATATATATTATATATATATATATATATATATATACATACGCCACACGCACGCAACGCACGCACTCCGTCACTCACGCACACACACACACACACGAAACACCCAACACACACAACACCACACACACACCAATATATATCTATTATATATATATGATATATATATACACCACAATGGTCGACACTCACCAAAAATCTACTCGCCGACCAAAAAAAATCACTCGCCCCTAGTACCACAACAACGGTGTCTGCTTGGGCCAAGGAGCTCTCGCCACGATTTTAAATCCACTCGCCCGGGCGTGCAACTGTATAAGTTTGTCGAACACTGTATATATATATATATATAATATATATATATCTATATATATATAATAGATTATTTATTTTTTTAATAAAGTTAACCCGTGTTGCTGCTATTCAAAATCTAAGTTAAAAGTTCGGAACGAATTGTGGTGTTTGTCTGCCAGATGGAAAGTTGCCAAGTTTAGTTAACGACTCTGGCCCAAATTTCCAAAAGGTCCTGGCTTCCTTGGTTGACGCCAGACGGACATCCAAGTTGTGAGTAAAAAACCAATCCACAGTTTGGCTCTGCAGGACTAAGTACTTTTTCCTTCACTTGTATGCATAGGTAAGGGAATAGGACGGAATGGTCAAGGGCCCCCCCCTCAGCAATCATAATAGGATGGGCAAGGGTCATCAACCCAGGGATAGGCTTGGTTATTATACTGGGAAATACGTCGAGATCCTTCGGATGGAAGAAGACCAACGCAATGTCCTCATGGGGACTATGGTCGCAGAAAGCATGGGCAGCTTTTTCCACCCTCCCTCTCTCTTCCCTACCCTTGGTGACGTTTTATGTGTCAGACGGCATGGACGCGGCGTTTACAAGCAAAGAGTTCAGGTTACAAACACAATTAACGAAGGTTCTGTTATGCCTTAGAAAAAAAAACAAACCAATTTGAAGTGATTTTTTTTTTTTCTTTAATCTAGTCTGTTGCTAGTCTTGCTCAGCTACATTTGAAACGATATTACACCTAGATTCACAAGAATCTGCAGGCCACATGTGAGAACACGACGCTAAATGAAAGGACTAGCGTGCAACCCAAGAAAAACTGATTGTCAAGAGTGCAGTGCATACAAGTACACGTTCATTATGCAACGCGGCGATAACAGCTAGCCAGATGGATCGTGGAATCACCACATTCTTCGTGTGCTGTAAGTTGTTGCACAGAAATTACAACAAGAGGGGGCCACATACTCAATGTGAGAAAAACTGCGGGAGTGTGTGTAATGTCCCAAATCTTTAAGAAAAACGCATACGTGCTCAGACTGTTCCTAGAACAGCCCCAAGCTGCGGGGTCCATGCTAGCATTTCCGCGAGCATCTGGAGAACAGCGCTCTATGCATTGAAACAGCGCGGCGTAGACTCAAGACACACTAGTGGATTAATTAGAAGCAGATTCCGTAAAAATAGCACTAAATCACAGCAGCCATGTGCACAAGCCATTGCCCGTGAATATGCCATGATATTTTCATATCATGAGACCCTCCCCCTCATATGCTAAATAACACGCTTGTAGTGGGTGCATCACATGGCCTGTTCGCATGTCTCATGAACTGTATAGATAAGGTGCGCGGCCTGATGCTCCATGCCACTCATGAACATATCCTGATAATACAGATGTTCCCTCTGTGGGCTATCTTGTGGTACTCTGTCGTCCACATTGCATTGTATTCAATGGAAGAACTGTGAATCCGGGTAATTATTTGGGTGTGTTATCTGGGAACAAAATCATGTTACTGTATTGGAACACATACAAGAATTACAAATTGGGATAGAAGTATCTGTCGCCGAAATTTAGTCGGTTGAACCTAGATGGACGTAGTCTTTTTTTTCAACCTCATCTACTGTACAATGTAACTATGTAACAGGTGTGCTACCTTACAAATGAATATGGTTTATTATTCCAATAAATGGTACTTCAACTGAACTACTCTTGCTCGATAAATGAAAAGACATTCACGGTCAGGCGGTAAGTAGTCGAAAGTCTTCATGAGACTCTGGAGATAGAAGAAATGTATCTTCAGAGAGAGATTCGTTTAAACACAATGTTTGAACCTCTCAGATTTTTTTAAAATATATATTTCAATCAAAAACCTTTTTTATTTTATTTCTTTGACACAACATCGGGGAGAGATCAAGCAGATTCACACAGGAGTATTTACTCATGTTTTTTCCTTGTACATTACAAGAAGTCAGAATCCAAATCATGGCGAATCTAGGTGATTTTAAATATATATATAGATATATAATATAATAATATATATATATATATTCTCTATATATATATATATTTAATATAATATCTAGTATATATATATTATATATATACTACTACTATATATTTGTGAAATCACTGTATGTCTGCGTGCCCAAGGGTCCAATCGCATTGGACCTTGGGCCTGTCACTCCGCTGCAGGTGTCCATGCCCTCCCCGCACACCTCTCCTTGGCCTACGTCCAACACCAATGCACACGTTCCCACCCCTCACTGACTCTCATTGGCCTCGTCCAATTCCTCGCACCCCAGCACACCTCTCATTGGCCTGTCGTCCCACCCCTCACTGACTTCGCATTGGCCTGCTTCAATGCCCGCCCCGCCGCCCCCGCACACCTCTCATTGGCCTGCGTCCCACCCCTCACTGACCTCTCATGGCCTGCGTCCATGCCACGCCCCTGAACACCTCTCCATTGGCCTGCGTCCACCCATGCCTAATACTTTCCACACGTCCCACCCCTCACTGAGTTTGGGACGCTTTGGCTTTTGCAACACCTAATCCTCTATCCTCCAACCTGATCTGGGCCCACGCTTCACGCTATCAAACCTTCACGTCTGCTAGCCCCCCCACAGACTGCCGCATCAGTACAGCAGTGTTTCCCAACCTTGTTCGCGCGGCTTTGGCTGAGGGGCGCCGCGATCAGGGCCGCCAGCAGCGGGAACCAAGGGCTGCTAGCTCATTTAAAAAAAAAAAAAAACCTCTAGGGAAGCAAGTGTGTGTGTGTGTGTGTGGTTGTGTGTGTGTGTTGTGTTGTGTGTGTGTGTGTGTGTGTGTGTGTGTGTGTGTGTGTGAAAAACGGGCTGCAGGGTGTGTGTGAAAAACGGCTGCAGGGTGTGTGTGTTGTGTGTGTGTGTGTGTGTGTGTGTGTGTGTGAAAAACGGCTGCAGGTGGTGTGGTGTGTGTTTGTTGTGTGTGTGGTGTGTGAATTTGATGTGTGTAGTGTGTGTTAGGTGTGTGTGTGTGTGTGTGGAAAACGGGCTGCAGGGTGTGTGTGTAGTGTGTAATATGTGTGGTGTGGTGTGTCTATATGTGATGGTGTGTTTGTGTATGTCTATATGTCTCTATGTGTGTGTATGTGTGGTGTGATGTGTCTCTATTATTCTATCTATCAACTACATATATATATCTCTCATCTATCTTACTCTCTCTCTCTCTATCTCTCTCTCCTCTCTCTCTATCTCTTTGTGTTGTGTCTCTCGGGTTGTTGTGGTGTGTATCTCCTCTCTCTCTCTCTCTCCTGTGTCCTGTGTGGTGTCTATCTCTGGATGTGGTGTGTGTTGTGTGGGGTGTGTGTGTGTGTGTGTGTGTGTATGTGTGTGTGTGGTGTGTGCGTGTGAATCATTTAATCACAGTTTGCACAATGTTAAACCTAATTTAATTCGCCACTGTCTTTTTTTTTTCATTTTTAAATATTCTATAATACACACACACACACACACACACACACCCCCCCCACACACACACCCACCCACACACCCACACCCACCACACCCCACCCCCCCACAACACCACCCACACACAGCTACCAAGTGACAAACAACACTCAGTGATACCCGCCTAACCAGCGCGGCTTGCTTTATCTCACTCTGCCAGGACAAGCGAAAAGCTCCATGGTAGTAAGGGTGTGAGCGAAGGCGGCACACCTAAGGCGGCTTACTATGGTCCTCAGGCCAGAGACTATAGCATAGCGATACAGATATGCCGGGGCTTTGTGCGCATCTGTTCGCCCTGCTTCACGACACTGAGAGGGAGGCCCGGCGCGCACGCTGGAGGAGCGCACACCGGGAGACTGAGAGAGAGAGTTAGGGTCAGAGAGAGAGTGATGTCAGAGAGAGAGAGGATTGAGGTCAGAGAGAGAGAGGAGTGATGTCAAGAGAGAGAGAGAGTGAGTCCAGAGAGAGAGAGTGAGGTCCAGAGAGAGAGAGTGAGTCAGAGAGAGAGAGAGAGAGAGAGGTTCAGAGAGAGATAGTGAGGTCAGAGAGAGAGAGAAGTGAGGTCATAGAGAGAGAGTGCGGTCAGAGAGAGAGAGTGAGCTCATAGATATAGATGAGGGTCAGAGAGATAGAAGTGAGGTCAAGAGAGAGAGATTGAGGTCAGAGAGAGAGAGGAGTGAGGTCAGAGAGAGAGAGAGTGAAGGTCAGAGAGAGAGAGAGTGAGGTCAGAGAGAGAGAGAGTTGAGGTCAGAGAGAGAGAGGGGCAGTTCAGAGAGAGTGTGAGTCAGAGAGGAGAGAGAGAGAGGTCTTGAGAGAGATAGAGTGAGAGAGAGTGAGAGCGAGATTAGGTCAGATAGATAGAAGAGTGAGTCAGAGAGAGAGTGAGGTCAGAGAGAGAGAGTGAGGTCAATAGAGAGTGAGGTCAAGAGAGTGAGATTGTGTGAGAGAGACACCAACTGCGCACTGCAACTGGTTAGGTAGTATATACACCTTTGTTTTTACTTTGGGGGGCGCCATCGTTAACATCCTGATCGCCTTGGGGAGCCTTGAAAATTCTGATTGCCTGTGGAGCCTTGACCGAAAAAGTTTTGGAACCACTGATGTACAGAATCTACACACATGCACAACACAGCACACCCACATTCCACAACACCAACACTGCATACTGCCTGTTCAAACCCCCCCTCCCCTCCACCACCCACCCATCCGCCTCCCGCAACCCGCACACCGACCGCGAGCGCGCTCCACTCACACCCATGCAAACTATGTCCCTCCCCTACATCCCCTCTACCCTCACACAGTGTAGCTCCGCGAACCGCACATCACGCCACATCTACTGCACCTCACAAGGCTCCTACCGCAACCGTACCCGCTAGGCCCCTACCCCCCGCTACACCATGCCAACCAATGTCCCTCCCCCTAGATCCCGCTATCTCAGCACAGGTGTAGCTCCCTCGAACCGCACAGCACGCCTCACGCTCCCTGCACCTCACCATCTCCCTACCCAACCGGACCGCGAGGCCCCCCTACCCCCCGCTCATACACCCATGCCACCAAGTCCCTCCCGCCGACCTATCCCGCTACCTCACACAGTGTAGCTCCCGCGGACCGCACAGCATGCCTCACATCTCCTGCACCTCACACATCTCCCTACCGCAACCGGACCGCGAGGCCGCGGCCTACACTCACACACCATGGCAACGATGTCCCTCCCCCTATCCCGCTACCTCACACAGTGTAGCTCCCGCGGACCGCACAGCACGCCACATCTCCTGCACCTCACACAGCTCCCTACCGCAACCGGACCGCGAGGCCGCGGCCTACACTCACACACCATGGCAACGATGTCCCTCCCCCTATCCCGCTACCT
>WSYH01014829.1:0-14994 GCA_036426205.1 Ascaphus truei
TCTCAAAGACCTACACAGACTTACTCTCACACTCTCACACTCTCACTCTCACACTCCACTCCAACTCTCACACTCTACCACGACTACCCTCACACGACTCTACATTCAAACCAGAACTACACACGACCTCACACAGACTCTCAAACAGACTCTCAACACAGCTCTCACAGACTCTCACACGCCACTCCGATCAAAGGACTCTCACACACACTCTCACACCAGACTCTCTCACACAACAACACAACACCACACACACACACACAACACACACACACCACACACACAACACTAACACACACTACACACACACACACTCACACACTCACACAAACTCTCACACTCCCACACAACCTCTCACACACACTCTCACACACACTCTCACCACACCTCTCAACACACACTCTCACACAACACACACACACTCACATTCTCACACAGACTCTCACACTCACTCTCTCTCTCACACTCTCTCTCACACTCTCACACTCACACAGACCTGCCACCCCTCCCCCCTATTTCACACATTCAGAGACACAGTGACGGGGTGCAGAGATATGAAACACGAGCCACAGGGAAGCCTGGCAATAGCTCCCTGCACTGGCAGCATCGCGCCTTCCTCATTCGGTCACTGCAGTGGTTGCAGAGCGCCTCATAAACAATAATTAACCGCCCCCCCCCCGAGGGCATCGCCGGGAACTCCTCTTGCTGTCCGCTGCCCGTCAGACCAGTGACAGCGCGATAGGTGGTCCAAAACGTACATGGAACACGCAAACTTGCGGTTTGGTTGCTCTTGCTTCGCTATTTGTGGTTTCCGCTGGAGCAGCGCTGCATTTAGGGCCCGTTCTATACGAATGCGGCCATGCGTGCTGTTCTTTGATGCGTGGGCTATGCGGAACACGCGGGCACGTGCGTGGGGCGCATGCTTTGTCGCCTGTTCATCTGCAGCTCATACGCCTTGCCCCCACACACTGCCCATCTTATCTGCCCCTTACGCCCCCCCCGCCCCCATCATTTTCATGCTCCCCAGCGTCTGGTAGGCTGGCGCCCCGATGCCCACCGTTCTTATACACCCCCCACCAAGTCATTTTATTCGCCACCAGGGCTGGCCCACATGCCCCTTCTTTAACCCCCCCCACCCCATCATTGTTTATCTCCCAGCTGAGCCCCCATGGCCCATGCTATTCCCGCCCCGCCCATCATTTTTATCTCCCCATGCTGGCCCCAATGGACGCTCTTTCCCCCATCATGGTTTATCTCTAGACCCCCCTGGTGCCCGTTACCCCCCATCATTTTATCTCCTCAGGCTGAGCCCCATTGCTCCCCTTCTATTCCCCCCTCATCATTTTTATATCCCCAGGGCTGGCCCGCCATGCCCCATTTACTTCCCATCTTATCCCGCCAGTGCCATGCCCTCTTATCCCCTCTAATTCTTATCATCCCAGGCGGTACCCCATGCCCCATCTTATTCCCCCCCACATCATTTTTATTTCCCCGAGGCGGCTCCCTGCCCGCAAACCCCCTCCTCCCCACATCCTTTTTATCTCCCAGGCTGGCCCCATGCCGCGCATCTTAGGTTTCCCCACCATCAGTGTATTTCTCCCCAGGCGACCCGCATGCCCCCTTCTTTATCCTCACCCGCCCCTCCCATCATTTTTATGCTCCCCGTGGCCCAGCTGCCCCATCTTATTCCCCCGTATCTTTTTTATCTGAAACCTCAGGCTGGCCCCCATGCCCTCATCTTTATTCCCCCCCGATAATTTCCCATGGCTGGCTCCACTGACGCCAACGCCTAATTCATTTATCTCCCCAGGCTGGCCCTCGCTGCCCCAGCTTAGGGTTCCCCCCCCCCAATCATTTTTTATCTCCCCAGGAGACTCCCCCATGCCGACTTTCTTATCCCCCCTTCCATTATTTTAGGACTCCGCCAGGCTGGCCCCATGATCCCGGTGCACTATGTATTCTCCTCCCCCTCATTGTATATCCCCAGGCTGGCCCCATCCCCATTCTGTTTCATTCCCCCCCTTTATCTCTGTATCTGAACCCAGGCTTGACCCCTATGGGCCCCATTTTATTTCCCCCCCCCATCATTTTATCTCCCTAGGCCTGGCACCCCATGCGCCCCATATTTATTTCCCCCACATTTTATCGTCTCCCCAGGCAGTGCCCATGCCCCATCTTGATTCCCCCCCCCCCTCTCCCAACTCCTATTTTTATCCTCCCCAGGCTGGCCCCATGCGCCAGTCTTATTCCCGCCCCCCCCCCGCCCACCCCATCCATTTTATCTCCCAGGCTGGCCCACATGCCTCATGCTTATTCCCCGCCATCATGTTGTACGTTCCCAGGCTGATCCCATGCCGCAATCTATGCCCCCCACCATCGACATTTTTATGTTCCCCAGGCGGTTGCCCCCATGCCCCATGGCCCCCATTTGCCAACCCACATCAATATGGGAGATATTGTATGTTTTTCTCTCCACAGCAACTTATTGCATGGGTACATTTTAGTGTCCCTTAACACGTTCACTGCAATGGAGATTTTGCACTGTGTTGGTTATCTATGGTAATCCTTTTCCGTGCTCATATAAATCTGTGCAAACCTACTTTTAGGACACGTTTGGCAATTTTGCTATTTCGCTTTTCTACTGGTATTATGTTAGTCATTTAATAGCACTTATGCATAAGCAATGTGAAATGTTGTTGATTTTCTATAATATTGTTCATAGATGAAAGGCTTGCTCATACACTCATTCTGATGTGGCTAGGTGGTGCTAGTGGTTTCTCTGAATCATTATTGATTGATTCACTTGCCTTTAGAGCCCAGAACGAGACTGTGTAATTGTTTCAATGCAAGGACAGCGAGGTAGTGAAGCTTATTTTGCTGCACACTGAAATATAAAATAAAAAAATCTAATTATTAAGAACACATGTATTAACAAGTATGCCCACCAATATAGTGTATGATTTTTTTAATAGTATTTTTTAAAAAAAGTTCTATAGTTGTATCTAGGTAAGATTTTTAATTGCAAGCTGATATGTTTCCGTATTTAAGACAGACGGTAATTCTTTAGGTCAAAGATTAAAAACATTACTGTAAGTGGTTTATAAATAGTTTGTTTCAATACGTAAAATTATAAACATTTTGCAAGGCCCATTGATCTTCATTTAAATGGGCTGAATGATTAGCAGTGGATGTTTAGGTATCCTTTTTTTTAACCATGATCTGTAATTCTTTTTTGAGATAGGAATAGTGTGTAAAATTTCAGACAAATGGTTTTTTTTTTTTAAACTCATTCAAAGTTTGGAATGTATATGTATATATCCTCTATGGAAAAGCAAATATGGTGGCAGATAATTGAGGAAAGGAAAGATACCCGTATTGAATGCCACTCCCTATAAATAAAAAATAATCAGTTTATGTCAAAAAAATGGGAAACAAAGCTATGAAAACCGTAATTGAGGCACTACATATTTATGATATGTACAGTGGCCCACATGTTCTAGATATTTCCTTGTTATGTGTACATAATAAATCCAATACTGTCATAGAAATGATAGATATATAACGAGGTAACTTCTACAGGTGTGTTAGGGCTGGTAACTATACCTAATTCTGTGGGGAGCTATAACCGCTGTTATACTCATGAGTAGCAAGCATTTGGCGTCATTGAATGAGCTTAGGAACAGACTCTCACAAAACACTACCAACAACAGTCCTGGATCATCTATCCTTAAGGTCAGTGGATTACTAAACATACTCCACTCAGCCTCGGGGTCCTGTCTCCGTTGTGGGTAGAGCACTTCATAAAAAAACATTGGGCACGCACACACAACGACTTAACTGACCAGTCACACGACACAGCACTGACTGAGCCACACACACTGATGACACGCGCGCGTGCCACCACACACACAAAACACTGACTGCTACACACTCACATGAGACGCAACAATCACAACAGTGGACGCCACACACACAGTGACACACCACAGCTACAGAGGAAGTTGCACAGTTTTACTTTAATATAGATTGAAAGTAGCTCGAATACTCAAAAACATACATTCTAGTCAAATTCTATGTGCTATTTTTGGCACTGATTAAATTGTTTTGATTTTTTAATTAAAACACATCAGCATCTAAACATAATATCAAATTCGTGACAAAACAGTGAGCCCAAAGACAAAGCGTTGTCACCTAAATGGCAAGTGCTCGGCATCATCACACTTTTTTCAAACATACGTTCAGACTCATTTTTACTAGCGATGGGATCCATTTTTATACCACAGAGTCACCTTTATTGTTTTTTTGTACTCTTTTGTCTTAGTAGTTACTTACCGTTATGTTAATAAAGTAGGGTTTCGTATATGTCAAGTAATGGTAATCATAACAAACAATACGTACATAATGATTGTGTGGCCACATACATACTTTCGCCATTTCTGCCACACGTGGCGCAGGATTTCACTTGTGTGTTTTGCACATTGGTGTATGGCCTATTTTTCCTTCCTAGCTGCATGCTCTAGTTACGTGTAAAGCGCATTGATTATATTGTTTTTACATTTCCAATGTTTGCTACATTTAGTATCAAACAGAAGTTCAATTCTCAGAAATCTGTTCTGTCTGGCATGTGCGCCTACAGTGTCTTATATCGTGTTAAGTTTAGTGTGGCGGAACATGAAGAGGGGTTCTCCATCCTATCCTAAACTCATTGTTTTATGAAGTACGTTATTTGTGTGGGGGGGGGGGGGGGTAACTGGGGGACTCAGGATGCTCAGACATGCAATGAAAGATTTTTGTGGTAGGGGAGACTCCATTATTAGGAAGGTAGATAGGTGCAATCTGTTGCCAGCTGACTATGTCATAAACGAACCGTTTTGTGTCTCCCGGGTGCGCAGGTTCGCAAAATGTGGGGATCGGTATTAGAAACGGCAGAAAGAAATGACGTCCTGGGCTAATAGGCCACAAGTGCACGATGATCACACACAGCGTCTCGACGTCAATTGCGGGCCATTTGACGTTGACAAACTGTTGCTGTGATTGGAGATTTCAACCGACAAGCAGCGGCTGAGAGAAACCTCTGCCTGTCGGTGAAAATGGCCCAACGCCTCTGAGCACGCATGGGATTCTCACGTGCGAGCCCCCTTAAAGAATCCTCATTGAGGATGCTGGGGCTCAGAGTCGGAGCATCGCGCGTCGGCTCAGGGCACGGTCCTTTCCCCTGCTATTGGACAATAGCCTAAGTCTTTGTGTTTGCATGGCATATGTGTACAAAAACTACTGGGAGGAGGCAGAAAGAACCCCAACGAGTAGCACCAAAACACGAAGCGCAAAACACAGAAATGGAGGGGGTAAGTTGGCTTAATGTAGAGGAGTGAATGTATATTAAAGTAACTTTATTTGGAAAGTCTTGACTCAACTAAACATGATGGAACGAGGCTAAGTGCCAAGTGGATTAGAATCATAGTGAGGCCCAAAAGTCGGTCAGCGAAAGTAAAGATGTACAGGGTTCATGTGTAAGTGTTACTCTAGTACCCGATGATAGATTGTGCATGGGGTAAAGCCAGGCATGACTGCATTAACCGCCACTGTATCTGTGTGTCGATGCTAATGTAAATGCTACCAGACTATTTCCAACCTGTCGCAGGTTGTATCGTCACAGAGACAGGTGCAGTGTAGGTGATTGCACTGCTCATGTGATAGCAGGGCTGATAAATATCGAAAGTGGGGGTAAGTATCCGTAGTGGTTACTCAACAACAATAACCATAGGACAGATGTGTTGTGTGTCGAGTAGCCGAGTAGTGTAAGGAAAAACGGTAGCAAACAGGTAAGTGTGTTGCTGCTAGTTCCCTCAAGCTGTGGAGGGGACTGCGTCTCACGTGGAATGAGACACCTTGTTATCAGCGAGTGAAACAGGTTATCACCACTTCAGTCAGCAGAAGGTGTCATGTTGAGTAGATGATCCTTGAGGGAATGTCTACATTGCATGCACAGATCCAAACGTCTACTTGGTCCATGAGTAGAAAAATAGCAACAGTATCAACTAAGTAGTGTATACTTTACACTTGGCAAAAAATGAATAAAAACCGCATGTAGACTCTGGTAGAATAAAATGCGGTAAACGATGTGCATCCAGGGTGGTGCTTAATAGCTGGTGCTTACTAGCAGCACCCACTTTGCTAATGCCTGTGTAACATGGTATTGCCACGAGGGTTCTGCTCGAGATACTGAGTTAGAGCTTAACTTGTATTAGTCCTCGGTGTGAGGAGCTAGTGTCGGGTTTGGACGCGCTCCGGATCACGAGGCGGTTGTCCCGCCCCCTTGACATGATGACGTCGATACTGGCCGACGTACGTTCGCTATGGCTAAAAGCTTTTCAAGGGCTGGGCGGGGCTTGTGTACGTCCCGCACTTGTTATGGAGGAGCGTGAGCTCTGTATGAGGTTAGGTAAGTTCCCTATTCTGGTACTTGTCTAAGTGAATAGCAGTTGGTGTAGTAAAGGATATGACACACTATGGCTAAGCTAGAGGCATGCCTAAAGCCGCCTGACTGTTCAGTCTAGAGTGCTGTTATTTGTCAGAGGTGAATTACAAGCCACTAAGTGGTTTGCGTCAGCAGTAACATAGGGATGGCACGTACTGGGTAAATGATGTATCTGTTGAAAGTGGGCCGGTATACCCACTCGTCAGTGCTGCAATAGGTATACTAAATACTTTCATTCCAGTTGGTGCGCAGTTTATATAGCGCCTGATAAGGTAACAACGGCACTGAGTATACGTGCACCTAGGGTGACATTACAGGAGGGGGAGATGGTAATAACCTTACATGATGGTTGGTTGAAGCCAAGTTGAGAATGGATGCCTTAGCTGATGGTGGGTTAATAATGCTTACAATAGCAAGCTTAATGAGGGAGACTGAGACAAAGTCCTTCATTCGACGCTTTGGGCTCAGGGTTTGTAGTTTATATATCCACCTGGCTCTATTTTCAGTAATTCCTGTCCCAGTTACCCTTCTGATGCCCATGAGAAGCTGGTCTTATGCCCGTTAAAGGTACAGTGCTGTGTGGGTCACCCCAGGTGGGTGGTGCTCAGTACATTGCCTAGACCACCGAGGTTTGGTGCCACACTCATTCATAATGTTCCGAAGTGTTCAAGGACACGGACCTAAGGCGCGTTCTGGTTTTCCAGCTATTATACTTTTTTGTGCATACCCATTTGGCGCATGTAATGACTCTGGGGTTTTGCAAGTAATAAACTTCGTCGTATAAGTAAACCTGCGTGTATTGTCCGCAGTTATTAAACGTTTTCGCGTTTACTATGAAGGAGCATGCTTGGTGCAATTTTGGCAGCTGAAGCTGCCTGATGGTTTCTGGGAAGTCCAGTTGGTTTTGTTGCGGGGGACCTCAAAGTGGCTCCTACCAGCCGATTCTCGTAGGTTCTTAGACCTAGCGGCTGGTCATTCGGGGGTTACGGTTTGAAGCACTTCATTGGTGAGGTCGCTCGTCCAGCCCCGAATGATGTGGGCCATGTTTGTTAAAGGGCACTCCCTGCTTGGGTTCCATTGCTTTTTGTATGTGCCATGTAGACCTTAATATTGAGGCGTGGGATCGTTCTCCATTTTATCTTTAACAGGTCCAGCCTCTGTGTATTTCTGGGCTCTCTTGTAAAGCCTTTTTGCGACCATATTTCTTGAGTACGCCACATTCAGCAGAATCGACTCTTTCTCAGTGAGGCTTGTTTTCTCGACAAACTCTGGTATTGTCTGTACAGTTCCATTTGATCCGTGGATAGGAACGTCGCTACAGGTGATACCTTTTCAATAAGCGGTCCCAAAAGGTGGAGGTGGACTGGTAGGCCCTCACAAAAGCTGTTTGTCGCAGTGCTTCTTCTATAAATGGTGCTACTAATCATCTCTGTTTCTGCTGATTTGAACAGTGAGGGTCGAGAAAATTAAATTCTATAGCTGTGACCTATCTAGCTAAGGGGTTTCAAAGTTATTTGAGTTTATGGTTCAGTGCACGATGAAGGTCTTTGAGGAGGTCAGTGGATCCCCTCCACATCATGAAGCACGATCATCGCTGAATCTGTATCCACATCTCAATATGGTCCCGTGAATGCCTCATTTGACTCACCAAAAACCCTTTCGCCTCCCCCACTCCAGACGACCGGTTACAGGTTGGTCATAGGTATGGGCACTTGGTTCCCCATGCCTGTGCACCTGGAGTCTTGGTGGTACAATTGTTGTTGTTGAATAGGAAGTCATTGCTTGGTGTATACAAATCAAGGAGTGTGACCAGAAAGTGCTATATGATCCTAAATGATCCCCCCCTTGCTCTCAGAAATAACGTTACAGCTCTAAACCTTTAGGGTGTGAATGCGAGGTGTGTAAGTGCGTTCCACGCTCAAAGTGACGATAAAATGTGGTCTGGCGTCACGATTATTCATTAAGTTTTATTGTGCAGGATATCACTTTGTATCCCTGATGAGTGGAAGGAGGGGCTGTTTAGCAAATGGTCTTAGATATGGTTGTCCAATAGAATCATACTGGCATTTTCTGTAAGGTTTCCCAATGCCAGAGGACAATGGGGTCTCCCGGGGGGGGTTTGGTACCTGTTTTTTTATGTATTTTTATAGTATCTGTCAGCATATTATAACTGTGTTTAGGCATTCATCGCCCCATAGTGAGGAAATTCCCACATTTGTTCCCCCAATCTAAAAATTGTAATTGTTTACCTCAGCCTTCTCTTTTCAATTACTGTCTTCCTTGTATAACAACAGCTTAAAAACAGTTATAACACCAGTTCACTCGTTACCTCTCTCTACACTCCAACTGTACTGTAGTATCTTGGACTCGCAAGAACATGGGTAGCATTGAGCAGTAATCATAAAAAATATCCACTATACATCTACATTGTTCGTCTTTTAGATGCCACTATGACCGTGCCTGACAAGACATGATTATTTCATCATATTTGAAGAAATCGTCCGGAGTAGTTCTGAAATCAATGACACGATTCATAGAGCGAGAGTCACAATCTATAAAAGTTTGTTATAAAACTGATGAGTTTCTAAATAATTAATAGTCATTGCCTCATCTTCTCCTGATAGTGTGTCGTTATAACTAGATGTGGGAATGATTTGGAGGACAAATACGAACAGTAAATTAAATTCGTTTTGTGAATAATACACATGTCCAAATCTTGCATTATACCAACATCACTGTCAACAAACAGTAAAACGGGCTAGACAGGATGATTTGTCATGAAAACCAATGTAAACCAAAATGTTTGTAGTGTTGTTAGTTCAGCCATTAGTTTTTTTTGTGAATCTGCTCCAGTAGAGTTTTTAACATTGAAATAACGACGTGAGGACAATTACTAGGCGATTTTATTCGTTATATAGGTATATATAAAATGGTGCCAGCTGCTATTATTTGACCAAAACTTGAACTGTGGTTATGTGTCCGTGGAACGATGGGATTTCCTTCTATTAAAAAAAATAGAGGTCTAGCAGGCTGTTTTCCCAATCTCGGGGTTCCACGGCACTCTGGGGGTTATTCGGGAGAGGGATAAAAGGGGGTGCAAAAAAAAACAGATTTCCTTCCATTCTCCCAAGGTGGGCAGAGGAAGAAAGCACGGGTCAGTTGACTAGTGGTCAAGAATAAGAGCCGCTGAGCATAAATATTGTTCCTAGAATCGTTCGCTCCTCCCAGTTCCTTTCCTCCCCACTGGGTTGTGTGCCGTTTGTCTACTTCTGCTTCGTAGGTTAGGCTCTCCTGACGTCTGTCTGTTCTACCATGTTGCCCCGTGACCTCGTTCTTTATGGAGTTTCCGTGTTCCTCCCTGTGCCTTTGTTGTTTGTGCCGCCCAGATCCCTCTGCCACTGATTCTGCTGTATGTTCCTTTCTGAGTCCTGTTTCATATAAGGCCCTTTTCCTTGAAGATAGCATGTTGCGCAGTCGTGTTTTCTGTAGCAAGTCCTCAGTACTGTTCCTGTCCTCTCACTAGTCTAAGTCCCCTGCTCCTGGTCTCAGTTTCTGCTCGCTCTGCCCTGAGCTCCTGCATTCTTTTGCCGACCATGCATGTGACCATGATGATCCTTCTTGCTGCCTGCACGAACCCTTCTTGTAATCCTTACGATCCTGCTGTCTGCCTAGCCACCGAACCCATGCTTTGGAGCTCACGATGATCCTGACTTGACTGCCTGCACACACGAACCATAGGTTGCACCACAATCCTTGGCCTGCTCCCGCCTGATTCTAGGCTATTGAGGACCATCCCACTCCAGATCTCGTCCCGACAGAAAAAAAACAGTGCCATTCTTGACCTCGCTGAGGAACAGATCGGCATCACCTGCCTTCTTCGGCAGACCCCTTCCTTCGTTTGCATTGGTTTGAAGATACCTACTTTTTTTGGGTTTGAAGTCCCATTTGGGATCCCAGAAGGGTTTGGTGCCGCAAACGAACTTCAAGCAGGGTTTTTTGTATGCAACTTGTGGAGGTCCTGAGCGAGAGTACTTGGTAAGATAAAGTCGTAGAGGTGCACGACAGGTTCAGTGCCTGCTGCGTGTATGCTGTAAGGCTGATGTACGGAGGGCTGCAGGTGTACAGCATGGGGTTTTATCCATCTCTGCGGGGGTGCCGAGATCCGGATCCTGTGGCAGAACACCGGCGGTCTGCTGACTGTCTCAGTGTGGAGTGGTCCTTTTCCGCCTTGCCAGTGGGCGCGCAAACCCTAGGTGGTGGTTTCTATACAAATACTGGGGGGGGGGTTTGAGTAGGTGTTGTTTTCTGTTTGTTTTGTTCTTGTGCTCATGTTTCTTTTATATAATTTTACTGGTATTTGTATACTGCAGCTTAGGATTTTAGTCACGATTAGGTGTTTGTCCTCTTGTAGTACTTAGCCTGTGCAGCTGCGAGCAGCTGTTCTGAGTGTGGGGTGTGGATGCCCCTCGCAGTTTTGTTGTTGATTTTTTTAATTGAATTACTCTTGTCAATTAATCCCGTCTGGTCGCGCATTTGTGCATTTTTATTATTTTTGTCCCTTGGAAGAATTCTGCCGTTTAAAAAAAGCTTCGCATCTGCAGTACCCATTATCGCCATTCAGACTCTCGTAACTTTCATTCCCTTGTACAAGGTGTCTCTCTCTGCATTTCTGGATGATCCACTGCAGATATTTTCAGACTTGCATTTGTTATCAAACAGACTTGCTTTTGATTCTTGGCTTGGTGTATACCAGCTGTTTCTTTTCACAGGGTCTTCCATTTCAAAAATAAAAGAGTTAATTACTCCCATTTATTGTTGTTGATCGATTGTACATGATTTCTCGCAAGTGTGATATTCCTATGCATGTATCCTAAAGTTGTCATGGAGAATGCAGTTCAGTCTAGGTGTTTCGCAGCCATATATGATATTTCTGTGACTGTATGCTAAGGTTGCTCACATCTAAAGGTCAGGCTCTCTCTACTCATTTGTCTCCCTGTGTCTTGTGCGTAAGTATTTTCTGTTCATTACAAGATGCTCTGCTTAAAGAAGACTATTTCCTCTTGACTCGGTTTTCTGGGGATAGCTGCCTTTTCCCTCTATGCGAAAACTTTGCTTCCGCACTTTGAAAAAGGTCGTTTGAGCGATAAATGCGAAGCAAAGCACCTCACTGGATTAGATCAGGGCTCTCAAAACAAAGAGGAAGACAGACTAATTTGTGTTACAGTAGAAGTTGCATAAGGAATTAAAGATGACCCTTTAAACCTCATGGAAAAGCTTCTGCATTGTGATGAAGAAAACAGGATATGGCTGCGAGACCTATAGGACAGCTCACGAGAACCATGTGCCCGGAGAGATGGTAGTGAAAAAGAAAGAGGATGCCTTTAACCAGGGGTAAAGAGCAGTAAACTCAGGCACTCAGATCGTGCATGGGAGATGCGATTGATGTGCCTCTTATGGAGCGAGGTTGTGAAAAGGGAGGGATGTAGGGCCAGGAGTGGCGTGAACTACAAAAGTGTATGTCTCACACGCAATGCTAAATGCGATTACAGGCGAAAGAAAAAGCATCAGTTGGAGAATGACAGGTGTATCCAGGACAAACAAGCGAAGGCATGACACCTAATATTTTTGCACTTATTGGTCCAGAAAAATCCATTTATCAACTTGATTAAAGAGCTACCATTCAATAAGGTGAGATTGTCGGAAGGTTAATAATGGTTTGAAACTGCAACTAATGTGAAAGAACCATCTGTCCCGTCAGTGGAGATAAAGACTCCATGACTTAGAGAGGAGAAGAGACTATGATAGAAGAAGTCAAGGAGCAATTGGCACTGCGAAGAAGCAGAGAGTGCCGTGGAAAAAGAAAAGATAGTTCTAGAAGTGACAGTGGTGATCTTGTCCAGTAAGCGGGGAGAGGTATACGCTGAGTTTTCGGCCAGGGATCCAGAGCTTTATGGATCAAGTTGGGCGCGTAGGCACTTGGACGTGTGTCGTCAGAAAGAAGTTCACAGGTCTTAGTACTGAGCTGGAGACTCTGCCAGGAAGGCCACAGTCTGAAACACAGAGCCTGTGTACAGTGGGGATGCCTATGAGATGGTTCCTAGGACATTAGGCCTCTTGCACTAAGCGCCAAAAAGCGGTTTATCGTCATTTCTCGCCAAAACAAACGAGCCTTTCCGATTCAGAAAGCGCCGATAAGTGGCCAAAATCAGCAATTTTCTTCCGATAAAAATATTGCGGCAGGCGAGTGCCGATAAAGCCACTTATCGGCACCTTTTGAAAATCGGCTGAATTCAGGTAGCCCCGATCAGCTTTTCGTTTGATTGGCACTGACCGAAAAAGAGAATTTAGGCTAATCCGTTCCCGCCAACGTTATAGTTGGCGGCTTTGGGGTTGGTGGTTGTATAAGCATCGCTTAAGGCGACACTTAGAAAAAATCAGGCCAATTTTCCTGCTTGGATTGATGCCAGGGTCTCCGGAGTGATACCCGCTAATAGCAGCACGGGAGCCCCGCATGCAGCGAGCAGGAAAAAAGGCATTTAAAGCCCACTTCATTACATTAAGAGCTAACGCTAAGCAATGCAGGGGTTTTAAACCCGCGTGTGCCAGGTTTCTTGTGGGTAGCGGGGGTGGTGAAGGGGGGTATTTGGCCCTTGGTGGTTGTTTAGGGCTTGCGGAGAGGGGGTTGCTGGTGCACTAACCCCTTCATGACCGTAGCAAGTTAATACTGTAATATATATATAATAATATATATATATATATAGATATATGATATAGTAATATAATATATATATATAGACAGGTTAGACAAACTATAAATTTGCACGCCCCGGGCGAGTGGATTTTAACATGTGAGAGCTCTATAGCCCCAGCAGCACATGTTTGTCCTAGGGTGGCGAGTAGGATTTGTGTTGGCTAGTAGATTTTTTGGTGTGATTGTCGACCACTGTATATACTAGAGTATATTATACACAACATGGATGAACACCAATATACAAAAGAAATGTAGAAGGGTATCCCAAAAATACATGCTCTACTACAAATACCGCTCTCCAACAGACACAGGACAACTAAAATCAATTTCCTTAAAAAATCCAATCTCATCTTCCAATCAAATATCCTCAAATGCCATCAAAAGCGCAAATGCCAAATCAAAAACTTACATTTACATTGAGTAAAATGATTGCATACAATCTATGCACCATTGTAAACTCTACAAATGAATGTAACAAATAAACAGTATTCCAAACAAAATACCAGGACATTCCAAACAGGACTACGTATTTAAGACCAATCCACGTAACCATAAATCAATTAGCATTCATTAATTAAATCACTAAACAATTTAATTCTCATCCATAACAATTTTAAACAATTAACTAATCAAGTTGAACAGATGGCACAACACAGTATGTTGCATAGCAGCATAGCCAAAAACATTTGAAACACTTCTCCAAAAAAGCTTTTAAAACAACATCATTTCCTACCCGATCTAATCGATCTAGAACATACATACATACATAACATACAATACCTCCATTACAGTGGGCAAGAAATGAGTTTATTGACTCTCACACTCTCACACAGACTCTCACACTCTCACACAGACTCTCATACAGACTCTCACACAGACTCTCACTCTCACACTCTCACACTCTCACTCTCACACTCTCACACTCTCACTCTCACACTCTCACACAGACTCTCACACTCTCACACAGACTCTCAGGGCAGTGGTGGGGGGCAAGGAGTGGCTGAGATGAACAGGGAAAGCTGGCGGCACTGCACGCGTGTTCGCATAGGCACGCATGGCCGCATGCAGTATAGAACGGGCCCTAAATGCAGCGCTGCTCGCGGAAACCACAAATAGCGAAGGAGCAACCAAACCGCACTGTTTGCGTGTTCCATGTAGTTTTGAGCCACCTATCGCGCTGTCACTGGCTGGGGCAGCCGGACAGCAAGAGGAGTTCCGCGTGCCTCGGGGGGGGGGCGGTTAAATTGTTTATGAGGCGCTCTGCACCACTGCAGTGACCGAATGAGGAAGAGCGCGATGCTGCCAGTGACGGGAGCTATTGCCAGGGGCTTCCCTGTGGCTCGTGTTTCATATCTCTGCACCCCGTCACTGTCTGAATGTGTGTAAATAGGGGGAGGGGAAGGGGCGTTGGGCGGGGCTGTGTGAGTGGAGAGTGTGAGAGAGAGTGTGAGAGAGAGAGTGAGTGTGAGAGTCTGTGTGGAGAATGTGAGTGGTGGGTGTGTGGAGTGTGTGTAGTGAGAGTGTGTGTTGAGAGGTGTGTGTGAGAGTGTGTGTGAGAGAGTGTGTGTGAGAGTGTGTGTGAGAGTGTGTGTGTGTGTGAGTGTTTGTGTGAGTGTGTATGAGTGTGTGTGTGTGTATGTGTGTGTGTGTGTGTGTGTGTGTGTGTGTGTGTGAGAGAGTCTGTGTGAGAGTGTGTGTGAGAGTCTGTGTGAGAGTCTGTGTGAGAGTGTGAGAGTCTGTGTGAGAGTCTGTGTGAGAGTCTGTG
>WSYH01014830.1:0-14994 GCA_036426205.1 Ascaphus truei
ATAACAAGGTGCAAACCTCATCCCTGGACCGCAGTCCAGTTAACCCCTTGTCTCTCTGGTGAGGTCAGGGGATGGCCATATGGGGTGCAACCCCTTTAATACCGGGCCACCCCCTTTCTCCCTCTACACAACACTTATCCTGTTCTGGGGTATTTGGAATCCAACAAAACAGAACCGCCTGGGCCCTACTCCATAAATACTATGTGAGTTTTTGCAGTTGTTTACAGGAATACATCAGTTATGTTAAAAGACAGTCAGATTACAGCTTTCTGAGTTTTTTCAACTTTAGAGGATAGAAAAGCCCTCAACATAATGAGTAAAAGCAAATAACTGTCATTAGAGATCTTACGTTTTTTTTTTCCTGTCTGTCTTTTCTAATCTTAAACAAGTCTTCTTAAGTCTTTTAGTATTACAATCATCATATTTCATCGTGTAGCTTTCATCACACATCAATTGGGTTTAAATTGTGTATCCCACCAATACAAACGTAGTTTAAGACATTAAAAAAAACATTTAAACATTTTTGCTGCAAAAAAGGATTTAAAGGCTTTAATAACATTCCTCTTGATAAAACTATGTATTTAGTTAGTTTGCTAAAAGTATTGTAAAAAAAAATAAGCAGGTAATGTTTATGCATGATGTGACAGGGGGAAGCCTGTTACCAACATCTAGGGCTCTTGGGTGTCGGTCAGCAAGAGGTTAATACCTGCCTGGAGGAGGAGAGAGAGAGAAGAGAGAGAGAAGAGTGAGATATCCCGGAATGCAGAGGGACACTGTGTATGAGGTATGGTATGCTATGTATATATGTACAGTTACATTCTGGGGCTTGAGAGCCTACATTTACTTTTACAAAAGCAAGTTTCCCGTCGTTACCTCAGCGTGCATCACCTACCGTTGATGTCAAAAGTGGGATACCAGAGGTGGCCCTTGGATTTCGAATAAATAAGTTAAGGCTGCCATTCTGGATTGTTTAGGCCCTCTCAGGAGATCTATCATCACCAGTTCTGGACCTACCAAAGTACACCTAATGAGTGATCCTGAGCCATCCACAGCAACTGTGAGATTTGTGTACCCGCTGGCTCTGACCGGAGGAGCGTAGTAAAGAAGAGGTCATTGAATAAGTTATCTTGGAACAGTTCGTCCACTTTTTGACTGCTCCTGCCTGTAACTGGTTAAATTGCCATGCTGCAGGGACCCTTTCTGAGGCAGTGTGACTAGTCGAGAACTTCCTATATGCTAATTCCTAGAAAGGCACATCTGCTCCAGACACCCAGTCAGCACTGGCCCGCAAGGAGGGATGTGCAAAACTGACGACCAAGTCTATATGGGAACGCCTGCCATGTGCTGGAAGGCGCCATTGCAGAGGAACCAAAGCGGAGACATGGAGACTGGATGAATATACCCCCCCCCCCAAGGTCTACCCAGGAGGCATCGCCGAATGTCTACAAATCAGAGCCAATCAGCTATACAGCCTGTGAAGAGTGACAACGCCACCCAGCCGACTGTCCTGAAATGGATTGTTCCTTTGCCCAGACAATCGCCACAGCTCACCTGAGAGGGGGATACGGTCTATTTATTCTCCAGGTACTAATTTCTGGAAGGACCATACAAGCCCTGCTCAATTCCGACTTCGACAAGGCGCTGGTGCTCAAAGATCTTTTGGACCCAGAGGAGGTATCCTACAATGCTACATATTGCATTATGTGCATCCATCGAGATACCCGATATTACCCCATGGCTCAGGTATCATTGAAGGTACAGGACCAGGAGGCTTCCCTTTTGGTGTGGGTAACCCAGTGGTTGACCACACCTATTATACTGGGTCAGGACTGGCCCTATAACCATTCCCTGTTATCTGCCATTTCTCCCGAGTCAGGTTCTCAGGAAAGGTGCACTCCTGGGATTATCTTCCTATTTTCCCCGGACCTTCAGAAGCAACGAATCCCGAAGTCCCGAAAAGAGAAAAAAAAGGAGAAATGGGACTAGCTTGAGACTCAAGGTAAACATGATGTCAAATGACTTGCACTGTTGGGGTAGGGACAGAGGGAGGCAAAAAAGAGATCTACAGTAATAAGTCTGCCGAAAAATCACACTCCCTGATTTCAGGTCAAGACAGATGGGAACCCAGTTCTGCCTAATCTGACCGAAAAGGTGGTAATATGTAATGACCAAATAATTAACGAGGTTGGGATAAAGATTTTTCCTTATTTTATGATAAAGTATAATATCTTGTTCAGGGTGACCAAGGATACACAAACAAATTCTGGTTGCCAAAATATTCATAAAAGTGATATTCAAATTAGCCCATATTGTAGCATGGGGAGGACCCTTGGGGTGGAACAAAACCTTACACCGTTTACTGTCCCGGTCCTTCTGGCTGGGGGTATAAGCAGATATTAATGCATTCTGTGCGATCTGCCCAGGGTGCCAACTGAACTGCCAGAAGAATCAGAAACCAGCCTTATTGATTCGTTTAACATTGGAAGATGTACCACTTGAGAGGGTCGGAATGGATCTTGTAGGTTCATTAGAGCCCTCAGCGAAGGGACATAGATTTATTCTGGTAGTAGTTGATTACCCTACCCGATATCCGGAAGCTTTCCCCTTGAGTACCGCAATGGCCAAGAATGTGGCGAACAGGTTAGTAAAGTTGTTCTCTAGGGTAATGTTTCTCAAAGTGATTTTTACAGATCAAGAAACTAACTTCATATCCAAACTAATGCAGGATGTCTGTAAGTTATTGGACGTGGTCAGCAATAACTTTGGTGTACCATCTGTAAATGGATAGATTGGTGGAGAGGATTAACTGAGCCTTGAAGTCCATGATTCGAAAGTTTGTTGCCTTGGAATAAAAAGATTGGGATGAACTGCTTCTGCTTTCCTCAATCCAACCTGTTTGAATTATTGTATGTTCCCTGAGGCATCTTGGATCTCTTAAAGGAGTCCTGGGAAGAACAGCCATTACCTTCTAAAAATGTTGTCCAATATGTAATTGATCTCAGGGATCCGCTAGAGTTAGTGGGTCACTTTGCCAGGGAAAATGTACAGACCTCTCATTGTGCTCAGGAGAGATATTACAACCAAAATGACCGCCTAAGAGTGTTTCAACCTATGGATAGAATAATGTTGCATCTTTCCATGTAGTGAGAGTATACTTTTGGCAAAGTGGCAGGGGCCCTTTGAGGTTCTACGTCACACAGGCGAAGTGAACTATGAAATTGCTCAGACAGTTTCCAGGAAGTGTAAGCAAATTTACCATGTGAACTTCCTGAAACTCTGGAAAATGGAGGAATCCTCTTTCATCCATCCGGGCGTCGAGAGTACGAATTTGGGTCCATAGCTACCTTTGGAGAGACAGTCAATGATAAGGTCCCAATGGGAAAACAGTTAACCCCAGAACAGCAACTGGAGCTCATTGAGGGACACCAGGTATGATATATGTTATGCTATGTATGTATGGATTGTTACATTCTGAAGCTTGAGAAAAGGCTGTATTTTGTGTTGCTGAACTTTGGCGGAATAAAAGCCTGCATTTACTTGTCCAAACGTAAGTCTCCTGTTGTTACCTCTGCGTGCATCGCCTACAGATGATTTATCCTTCCCCTCCCATTACCCTAAAAATGACCATAAAGCATTTTGATTCTGACATCTTTCAGTCCCATGTGTCCTTCTACTTATACATACAGTACTGTACTTCTATCAGTATTTATGCCTATTGGTCTTTAAGCAAATGTAATGCTACACATGCATTTTCCCAAATTAGTAGTTTCTCTGTGCATGTTTAAGAACAGGGAATTAAAAAGAGGGTCTGGATTCAATACTATATGTCAGCAGCTGTAATTTTAAGAAGAGGGCACTACAATATGTACAGTATCACATTAAACTGTTCATATATTTTTTTCTGCCATGTTCATTAAATGGAAGAAATGCGATCCTTGCATTGGACACAGATCTGTGAACAAGAGAAATGTACACCATCTCAAATTTCATTGAAGTTTTAGCAATGCAGAGATCCCTTTTAAATACTGTATCATGATAACTCCTCCGTAGCTACTCCTATTTCTCCATATAGAATTAATAGATATCACAATGTTTAAAGGCACACAAGCATGGAAACAAGAAAAAATTAGCAGACTGATAATTCATTTGTTCACTACCATCGAGTTTCCCTGTCAGTCCAAGGGATGCACAATTTTATCTCAGAAGTTCACAAAGCAGGCATCATTTTTTTTGTGTGTGTGAAACATTTAATTAAACTGTCCAAAAAATGCACAAGAATGCACAAAGCAGCGCACTGCCCAGGGACACAGGTGTATCAAAAGTAAAAAATTAATTTATTGTCAATCAGACATAGCAAACAAGGAGGTAAGGACCCTCCAACGCATTTTACACAACAAGGTGCTTTATCAAGGAGTAAGGTACAATACATTGGGGGACCTTTATATACAGGTATCAAATGTGTAGTGAATTAGTCAAATTTCGAGCCAAAAACGCGTGTATATGACGTCATCAGTGCGACCATGTTCATCCCTGTGGGTATGTGTATCTAAAGGCTTCAAGTCCCTCCCTAATCACGCCCCTCCATGATGTCACCACCAATCCGCTTCCTGGTATGGCTAGCCTGTAAGACCGATACACACTCCCCTTCACAGCGGAGACCCCCACACTCAAATGGTGTGGGTTGAATCCTCTCCGCTGTGTTTGTAGTGGTGCCAAATCCCCCAGCTGCCAATACCTCAAAACGGGGTAGCGCCGAAACAGCTGACGAGATCGTGACTAGATACGCCCCTTGGTGACGTCAGCATTAAGTTGGTCCCTGATATCCATGGCTAAGACGGGAGGAACGCCCCTCCCTTCCCTCTCACAGACAGGACCCTGCTATAATCGGGGCGGGGGCGGCGTCAGCAACCATGGCAACCATGAATAACAATATGGGGACAAGTAGTGAAACTGGCAATCTTCACAAAACTATTAATTATTAAAAGTTAATGTAAACTGCAAATTCCAACACAGAATAAATGGCATCCTGTCAAACTGTATGGCCCTTTTGTATTGTCTCAAAATTCTCGCAAAAGTGGCAACATTTTCTAGTAATCTGTCAAAAATATTGCATTATGCCAGATATTCGCTCATTCCCGCACCAATGTGAATTACTCGAAAAAGTAGGGGCGAAATTACAAAACAATTCACGAAGCAAATGTAAAAATATTTGCACAACTCTAGTCAGCCCAAGCAGAAGCTGTTTCGCAGGGAACAGCATCGATAATTATGAGTGGGGGGAAAACAAGAAAAAATGCACTCCCAGTGATATTATTATAAAAGTGAAATGTCATTTTCTAAGTGCACGTAACTTTAAATAAAAATGCAAAAATATGCAAAACAATACAAATTGCAGCTCCAACCTTTATACAGCCTGTGTGTTCAGTCTTCTTGGTAATGGATAAACAATTTTTATAGTGAGACAATGATAGATGTGAAAAAATAAATTAAAAAAACGTCTCTCTCTATGCACTCACATGTAGTTGATACAAAATTGGTGTATGAATCCACAGACCGGAAGTGACGTAAGACGCGCAGAGACAGTCTCGAAGTCTGAGTCAGAGCATCGTTGACTGCGGTTCCTGCTGTGCTATATAAACTACATGCTTGTTTTTATCTGGTAAAATGTGAGTGGGATCGCCCCAAGTCATTGTCTTGAAATATAGATTTATTTCTTTTTTTACGATCTATACTATGTTTGTTTTTTTTTTGTTTGAGTGAGCGTTTGGAACTTATGCAAGTGTGGCCCCAGGGAGAAAGAGAATATTCATCTTCTGGCATCAAAATGCTTGCCAATTTTCATTTCAATTACATGTGAGTGCATAAGAGAGACATTTTCTTAATTTTTTCACATGTATCACTGTCTATCACTATAGAAATGTATTTCTGGTACGTTTTTGCGCTCCACCAACCCCAACTGTTTATCCATTGATAATTATTTGTCCTGACTTGCCTTGTTTAATAATTGGTAACTTGATATAAGTGCATGTTATAATACTTTCTGCATCTATATATGTGGGCATTTAAACATTTATTTTATCCTACTGTAGTACCACTTGCCTGACTTGAACTTACTTACCAAAAAGTATTTAATTTTTTCTATATATACAAGAACAATTATATTTCTTTCTCCATATACAAGAACAATAAATATACTATATATTATATATATATATTATAATATATATATCTAAAAAAATCCTATATATCATAATATATTATATATATTATCATATATATATATATGACATAATATAAAATGCATGTGTATATGTTTTATATCAATCATACATAGTTTCCACCCTAGTGTTATCATTATCTCACAATTTCTGTAATTCTTTGACATGCTGTACATACAGATGAAGCAGCTGTCATGGCTCCCACATATAGATTATGCGCTAGCAGGAACAGATGCCATTCTAAATGCATTAGCGGCGCATCAAAAAGGGGTGTGGCTAACACGCTATTGCGCGTGCCAGCGCACAAGTCGGCGACTTGGCAAGAACCAATACGCCCCGCCATTTTCTCTAACGCTCCGCCCCTTCTCACACACCTCCTCGCTCTCTCAATCCCTTCTTACACTCCCCTGTCACCCTTTTCTTCCCCCTCCCTCTCTTACACCCCCATGTATTTCTCCCCCTCCCCACACCCAATAACTCCCCTCCCAATATACACACACACGCACAAACAATAAGTCCCCCATCCCAAATACACACACACCCAATATGCCCCCTTCCCCAAATACACACACAATAAGCCCTCCTCCCCAAATACACACTCACACACAATAAGACCCCTCTCCAAATACACACACACAAATACAAACATAATAATCCCCTTCCCCAAACACACACAATAAGCTCCCTCCCCAAATACACAAACAAATACAAACACAATAAGCCCCCTTCCCAGACACACACACACACACACCCACACACAGCTTCCCAGTGACACCCACACACAGCTTCCCAGACACACACACAGCTTCCCAGACACACACACACACACACACACACACACACACACACACACACACACACACACACACACAGTGCCAGCTTCACAGTGACTGACACACTGACACACTGACACACTGACACACTGACACACTGACACACACACAGACACACTGACTGACACACACCTCACCTTCACCGCATAGTCTATGACCCGCTTGACACCGACCAGAGCGCGCAGCGCCATCTTTCCAACACTCACAGAGGGGATGCGTCACTGTCGGGCGTCAGCCAATCACAGCCACTGATAGACAGGCCATCCAAATACATAACATAAGCCCGGCCTGCAGGGGACAGCACGTGCTTACTGATGTACAGCCAAACACAAGAGCAGGGGTGCCACAGAGACGTTACCGAGACGGGCGACGTCATGCGTCACTGAACGTGGGACGCTGACCTGCCATCTTTGTTTGGGGCAAACCCTCTGTGAGGTCTTGTAAGGACATATCAGTGTCAACATGTTCAGGCACAAAGCAATGGAGTAACGAAAAAGTTAGTATACACCATGCTCAAGATAGTGATGTATTATTTACCTAGGGGAATTTTACCACCAATTACCAAACATAGGGGAAGAAAAAACTAAGATGACTTAAAGAAACAATTATACCAAAGTAGTGCCGTGTAAAAATGCCAACAAGTGTATATATCAAAACCTGTTGATTTCAAGTGAATTGTTGAGAGGCTACTGCTGCTGTTTGCATGGGATGGCTCCACAAACCATAGAACTAATAGCAAAAACAGACAGAGAAAACAGCGCAAAACCTCATAGTGTAGTATGTACATATTATAATATAATGTAACAGCAGGTAAGTATCACACGTACATCAAATGAGGATATTATAGGCATGGCATGTTAGGGACATGTTACCACATCAGCAACTGCACCAGGTCGCATCGATTCGAGCCGATTAAGAAGACAGAACTCTTTGTCTCCCGGATGGCTGTCTCCAGAGTCTCCGCTGCTACACGTCCCATTGGATAGAAGCAACGCCGGTTCCTCGCTGAGTCTGTGTATCCAGCTCTCGGCAGAACTCTGATGACGTCACTGAAGCCCCGTCACGTCTCAGGCAGGGATGCTGGTTTTGAGTGTCCACATATAGTTACCACTCGTGGTATACACATACCCGCCCAGAGAGATAATACCGGTATACACATACACGCCCAGAGAGGTAATACCGGTATACACATACCTCTCTCTGTCTCTCTCACCCTCTCTCTCTCTGTCTCTCTCACCCTCCCGCTCTCTGTCTCTCTCACCCTCCCTGTCTTATTTTAACTGCCGTATACCTACACCGAAGTAACCTACCCTTCTTTCTTCCAGATCTGACTCAAGTTTCACACGGGAGACATCGGAAGACAGGTAGGGAACACCTCCCCTCCAGTATAGTACCTTGAGGGACTGCGGATCAGGTAAGATGCTGCTTTAGAAATTGTGAAGAGGGGGCATCCAGACACTGGTTAAGGGGTTCCGAATCATTCACATCTGGGTTTTTTTTGTTCGATTAGTGAGGTCAACACACACACACACAACTATGTAACAAAGACTAATGGTCGTAAGTATAAGTGTACTACAATAAATAAACTGTTATGTAAAAACAAAAATGTCCCGGTTTTTCATTTTCAAAATCTGGTCACCCTATCTATTGTTTCATTTGGATGGTGGAAGGCCCATCAACACAGTCGGTAAAGGGCTTTGATGGACTTTATATATAACTTTTCACGAACTAACTTCTTTATATTGGATGACAGTTAAATATTATATCATTTTATTAGGTTCATGTTTGACGCACAGACCTTATATGGTGGTACTGTGGACTTATAAATAAAAAAGTGGAACTCAGGTACCACCACACTTCCAACGCTGATCCACTGATGATATTTCAAATAAATGTCATTAGCAAACAATAATGCTATTGCATTTGAGTAAATAGGACTAAAGCATTCAACAAGCAACGTACAGATGCAGCAAACGTTATCGTAACCTGTGGCACGCTCCCACAGGTGAAATGGTACGATAGCCCCACCTCCTTCCCGCACGCGGCTCATTAAAAACAATGGCTGCTTCTCCCGCTGGCGCGATGTGTAGCCTGCCGCAGGGCGCCACCTGTTGCAATAACATTGGCTACATCTGTAATTCATTCTAAGGGGACAGAGTCTGTGAAAACCCCAACCTCTGCCCAGCTCCCTCTTTTTGTAAAGAGGTGAGACATATCCCCATACTAAAATGCACCTGTCTTTTCCTTATGTGTGTGACGAAGCTTTGTTCTCCATGGTCACATGCAACTCTGATGCCACCCTCTGACTCAGCTTGTTGTGTTAGCGAGGAGGTTTGCAGTTCCTGATAGTCACCTATGAATCTACATTTTGCCCGGAGGGGTTTTTCCAGTGACTAGCGCAGACACTCCCTAAAAAACTTTGATGTATCAACAAGCGGTTAGTGGAGAAAAGTTCACAATGTGTGATTACCGTTGTTGTCTGTATTTATGGTTCTGCCTCTGCTGCAAGATTGTGTTTTTCTTTCCCTCTTTGGATTTCCATGCAAGAAAAGTGCAGATTAAGGGAAGGTGCTCAACTCCAGGGCTCAAGCCACCTCTCTCCCCCCCAACAGGTCAGGTTTTCAAGACATATCCCAGCTTCGGCAAAGGTGGCTTAATCAGCCACCTGTGCTGAAGTTTGGACTCATTGAGTCACCTGTGCTAAGGCAGGGATATCTGAAAACCTGACCTGTTTGGGGGGCTTGATGAGTGGAGTTGAGCACCCCTGGATTAAGGCAGGGTTGCGTAAACTGGGGTGGGCGGCACAACATTTTCTTGGGGGGGGGGGGGGGGGCGCAGCGATTTCAGAGGCCCTCAGCTTCCCCCCAAAGCATTTAAATGAAATACCGGGGCAGCACGTGAGGCCTTTGTAAATTCCATTACCTTGTCTCCGGCGTCTTCTGGCGACGCATCACCGTGGCAAAACACGGTGTCAAATGACGCTGCTGGGTCACGATGACATGTTGCCATGGGAACGCGACGTCACTTCACATTGTGAAGTCTGAAACGCAGGAGACAAGGTAAGAGGGGTGGGGGGAGGAGGCGTGAGCACATTTGAAATTTGTAACACAAGAGCTGCAATTCAAAATGGGGAAGGTACAGATATGCAGCCACAGGATCTTAGTGTAAGTTATACAAAAAAGTTAAGTAAACAAAAGCAGATGTGATATTAATAGATGACGTCAGTTACTTGCATTGAGGTTGGAAAATTCCCATACCCTCCAATTGTGCGTATTTAGCAGGTACAGCTAGCTGTTTGTTTCCATCATGTACCTATTACACTAACCTGTACCTTTTGTACTGTCCCTTTTCGGCCAGTGGTTGAAGTTCACAACCATTAGCTAGTTAAAGCGTGTGGGGCATTGATGAATTCTCTAATAATAATCAGCGGGTTATGGGCGATTGAACACCACTTCTGCATGTGTTACAGAGCCTCCTTAGGATGTGACACTTCCAAGCTCCTCAATCACGCACTTACGTACGTAGCCCTGTCCCCCCCACCCCCCTTCTGGGAGACCTACATAATACAGAGAGAGGGCACACGGATTTGAAAATAGAAAATATTTATTTAAGCTAACACGAAGTTTCGACCACAATGGTCTTTATCAAGGGCAAAAAAATGGGGCAAGGAAGTTAGAGGTGGCAGGGGAGTCAGAAGGGGCAGGGGAGTGAGAAGGGGTAGGGAGTAAGAGGATACAGAGGGGCAGGGAGTCACGGATATCAGATTGGGGCAGGGGAGTCAGAGGAGGCAAGGGAGTCAGAGAGGACAGGTGGTGCAGGGGCATCTGTGGGAGCAGGAGAGTGAGGGGGCAGGAGAGTCTGAGGGGGCAGGTAATCAGAGGGCTCAGGAAGTCACAGAAAACACACACAACACAACCATACACAACAGGACAATCACAGAAAACCAACACACACACACACACACACACACACACACACACACACACACACACACACACACACACACACACACACACACACATACACACACCCACACACACACACACACACACACACACACACACACACACACAATAGGCCCCCTTCCTCAAATACAGACACACAAACAATAGGCCCCCTCCCCAAATACATACACACAATTAGCCCCCATCCCCAAATATATATATATATATACACACACACACACACACAAAGCCCAGCTCCCCTGTCATGAGATATTATGTATTTTAATCCATCTGGTGCTTCAGGGGTTAAAAAAGTATAACTTTAAAAAATAACATCTGATAGGGTTGTAACATGTCAGGACTTTTTCCAGCTTTGTGCTTGACTTCAAAGAGAGCTTAAATGGGGTTGCCTATCCTTTATGGGCCACTAAAGGTGCCAGATGGGTTGCATGTGCTCATATAGTTTTGAGATAAGGGCAGCAGACGTGGGAATAAAATATGGCCCCTGTGACAAATTTATAAACATGGTCTGTTTAAAGCAAGCTTCAAAGCATTCTCGGGAGGGGGTCTATGGATAGCCCTGGGGCGTGGCTACAGAAGTATCAAACCAAGAGTGACTTTAATAAAAATGAGAATATCATGTGATGTCATCTCCTCTGTGTAATAAAAGTAACAAATCTGTAACCGTATCACTGAGCGGCACGTTCTGACAACACACACTGTATGTTTAAAAGATTATAAGAGACATATACTAATTTGTCTCTTAAATTTTGGATTAAGATGGTTATATTTACACTTGGTCGTGTCCGCAATGAGTGCCTGAATGTATTGATGTGTCTCACGTGTGAGTAAGTATTAAAGAAGTGAAGTTATGAGTGAAGTTATGAGTGCAGTTATATACTGAGGCAAAATACAAATGTTGTTGGTAAGAGTTTTATTTCCTCTGTCTCAAAGCCATTAATCCCACCGCTGCTACCATTTGTCACGTACGGACCCTGCGAGCACGTGACCTGCATACGGGACAAGGGTTAATACTCACTCCCGCAAGCGCTCCCACTTTTCACCTCCGCAGAGGCCCGTCAAATGGACAATATCTCATCTACAGAACAAGGATTAATACCTAGCCTGCAAGCTGCCCCACTCTTCACCTTCGTAAAGGTTCCTCAAATGAGTTGTATCTCTCCTAAATCCGTCCCAATATACCACCGCCACGAACAGCATACATGTGAGCATGTGACTTAGATATGCAAACAGGGTTAATACACACAGCTAATCTAGCCAAATCACCTTTCGCTTGCGCAAGGTACTTCCAGTGAATTAATATTAACCCCTACTCAATTGCAAATCATATCTATACACTGCCACCACCGGAGGTTGTTATGCAAATAAGATATGTCAAATTAATATTTGCGAGGGTCCCAGGTCCCTGTTTTTTATAGAAAAAAACTATGCACTTTAGGGATTATAAAGAGGTAATGGACCTGGGGGGGGGATTATAAATAGGTAATGGGGGGGGGGGGGTTTGTTTTTTAAAGAAAAGTAGGTAAACAGACTGGGGGGGAGGGATTATAAAGAGGCAATGGACCGATGAGGTGGGGTGGATTATAAAGAGGTAATGGACCCGGGGGGGCGGGGGGTTTATAAAGAGGTAATGGCCCTAGGAGGGGGAGGGATTATAAAGAGGTAATGGACCTGGGGGTGGGATATAAAAGGTAAAGGACCTGCTGGGGGGGGGGGGGGGGGAAAAAGATGTAATGGACCCAGGGGAGGGATTAAAAAAGAGGTAAGAGAGGTAACTGGACATGGGATGGGGGGGGGGGGGGGGGAGGGATTATAAAGAGGTAATGGACTTTAGGATTATAAAGAGGTAATGGACCTGGGAAGGTGGTGGAGGGGTGGTATAAGGAGGTAATTAACCTGGGGGGGTTATAAGGGGTTAATGGACCAGAGAGGAGGGTTATAAAGAGGCAATGGACCTGGGAGGGGTTATAAAGAGGTGATGGACTTGGGAGGGTGTTATAAGGGGGTTATGGACCTTGGGCAGGGGATTATAAAGAGGTAATGGAACTGGGAGGTATTATAACGAAGTAGTGGACCTAGAGGGTGGGGATTATAAAGACGTAATGGACCTGAGGGGGATGTAAGGAGGTAATAGACGGGGGTGGGGTTATATGGAGGTAATGGGGAATCCCTCCTTCCAGTAAAGGTGAGGGCTCTGCAGGGGGGGGGGGAGGGGCTGGGGAAGGGAGGGCCCAGTAGAGGGGGCCTGGGGTAAACAAGGCCCTTTCTTGCCTGCAGGCAATAAAGTCTAGAATCTCTGACAGGGGGGGTGGGCCCAGGTCCCACTGACTGACTGACACACACACAGACACACACAGACACACACACAGACACACACACACACACACACACGCACAGAAGCCACCTCCCCAAACACACACACAGATACAAACATAATGAGCCTCCTCCCCAAATAGACATACAATAAGACCTCCTCACAAAAATCCACACAATAAGCTTCCCATCCCAAATACACACACAAAATAAGCCCCCATCCCAAATAAACACACACAATAAGCCCTCCACCTCCCCAAAATGCACACACACCTTGGGGGGTAAGGGACCTGGGAGGCTGGTATAAGAGGGGCCTGTGACATGTAGGCTTACCTGGGGCCCTTGGATGGGCCTGCTGGAGCAGCACGGCCAGTACATAGAAGGACCCTGCAGTCCCGCGGTGGCCCACCAAAGGGGCTGGTTAAGGGAGGGATAGAGGGAGGGGAGGGCCCTTCAGTCTTGCAGAGAGAGAAATTTAGGGTTTCTGGCAGGGAGGCCGGGTCACTTGCCTGGCCGGGCCCAGGACAATAGTCATGGCTGTCCGCCTCTGTCAGAGGCCCTGCCAGCGGGTGTAATAACGCGTGCTACATCTGCACATTTTGTTACTATACACCTATGTATTTGAGATACAGTAGGCGTATGTATTGTAAAACACTTTCCTATATTATGACTTGTAACTAATTGATAAATTCAAGTGCAGGAGAGTTTTCAATCAGAGGGAAAATGTGTTTCATGATTTTCCATGGTATTTTTTTTTTAATTCTATGGGGGGAAAAAAATGTCACTGAGGTTAAGTCAAAATTTTAAATTAAATAAACTAAACCATCATGTCTTTTGTTTACAGATTGATGGATTTGTGACTCTTCTTTTCGGCCTGGCTAGTATAAATACCCTTACAGTGATCAGTGTAACTCGCTATATTAAAGGCTGCCATCCTCAAAGAGGTAAGAATATATCTTTGGAGACCCATTCTAACTTATAGGGCACTTTATTCCAACAAGAAGCTTGGATCTTCCATTGCTTCCTGGTAGTTTATCTTATACATATACAGTATGGGGCACATTGTACTAATGCTGGGCAAATATGTCTCCATAGAGGTCCTCTAGATTGCAGTAAGCATGGTGTATACTGTAGTTGTGTTTGTCTAGTCTTTAGTTGCACACAATGGTGTTTTTGTACAGTAGTTACCAGAACAAATTAAAATTAATTTATGTTAACTAAAATAAATAACTCTACTTTAAATAGATGAGGGATTCCTTGTCTTATTCTGTGCAGTTACCATATATACACTGTATGTTTATGGGTTGCAATGATATCCACATTATATGTGTGCACTTTTTCTTTCAGCTAACTGCATCAGCAATGGCAGCATCACTATATCATTGGTCCTCATCTGGATCGCATCCTTGTTTTGGTCAGCGGCTCCTCTACTCGGGTGGGGCAGCTATAGAGGTAATAACAATTTACAATATAAATACTCTGTTCCAAATCATTTAAAAGCTAAATACAATTTTCATAACATTAGGAACTGTTCATGGAATATGTGATTTGCAATAAATAACATGATGTAAGTGTAGCAAAAGACACAAGTCCCACATAAATGATGCCTATATGTTTCACACAGATACCCAGCAAGCTCAAACTCCCCCACCCACCACAAAGTGA
>WSYH01014831.1:0-14993 GCA_036426205.1 Ascaphus truei
GGCAGCTGAAAATAGTTGATAATGAATTTTGACCCTATGGCAAATTTTAAGAGAAAATGTTATTAGCGCCGAATCGAAAAAGTCTGGTCTAGTAAATTTTGTTGGCTTATTATTCCACAGAAGGGCCGGGCTATTAAATATATTTTCTAAATCTACCACCTTTATTGATTTTCCTGAGGGTGCTAAAATATTATCTGTTTCAAATGGGAGGATAAATAATATTTCCTAATATCAGGGACCGCCAGACCTCCTCTTTCTCTGGGTGCGAGCATAACGGATCTCGCAACTCTTGGTCTTTTGTTACCCCATATAACCTGCATCATTTTATTCTGTAAATCCCTTATATATTTTATCGGGATAGCGACCGGTAAATCCCTTATATATTTTATCGGCATAGCGACCATTCCTGGGGCCCATAGAGGCCCTCTACTTCTAGCGGTAACTAGAGGTTACTGTAACTTCCCGGCAGGTGCGTTGCATACTCATTCCAAAAGAAGGAAATAGGGCTGAAACAAAGGATGATAGCAGTGTCTCCCCCTGCTCCCCAAACCCTTTGCCTCATTTATTTTAATTTATGCCTATAGATGTGCGTACTTGATTGATTTGTCCCCTGTTATATTCTGTACTTTATACATGTGAAAATGCTCATAAACTTTTTGTGAGAAAAATAAACGTTCTAATATAGACAAAATAAACATAATAGTGAGCTACAGCACTCACAACCCTTTCTGTGATCCTAGTGTGTGATGTCTGTGTCCCTCCGTGCTCCAATGTGCAGTCTTTTGTTCCCTTTTATGGCTGCAAATGTGCATTGTTCAGTTGGCCTACTGTGTGCTTGACCTATTTACAGGTGTAACAGATGTATTGTAGAAATCCAGGTGATCACCTGAGGAAACATGAGTTGGCAGCTGTACCACATCCACATGGCCAACCATGCAATCAGTTCGAACATGCCAACCATGCAATCAGTTCTAACATGCCAACCATGCAATCAGTTCGAACATGCCAACCATGCAATCAGTTCTACACATGCAATCAGTTTCTACATGCCAACCATGCACTCATTCTAACACATGCAATCAGTTCTAACATGCCAACCATGCAATTCCATTCTCCATGCAAACCCTACTGCAAATCATTCCTAATGCAACCTGCAATCCAGTTCTAACATGCCAACCATGCAATCAGTTCAACATGCCAACCATTCAATCAGTTCTAACATGCAAAACCATGCATCAGTTTCTAACAGCCAACCATGCCATCAGTTCTACATGCCAACCATGCAATCAGTTCTAACATGCCAACCATGCAATCAGTTCTAACATGCAAACCCTGCAATCAGTTCTAACATGCAAACCCTGCAATCAGTTCTAACATGCAAACCATGCAATCTATTCTAACATGCCAACCATGCATCAGTTCTAACATGCCAACCATGCAATCATTCTAACATGCAACCATGCATCAGTTCTAACATGCAACTGCATGTTCAGTTTCTAACACTTCCAACCATGCAATCAGTTCTAACATGCCAAACATGCAATCATTTTAACATGCCATCAGTTCTAACTGCCACCCTGCAATCAGTTCTAACATGCAAACCCATGCAATCATTCTAACATGCAAACACACTGCACATCAATAGTTCTAACATGCATCAACCCAATGCAATCAGTTCTACACTGCCCAACCATGCAATCAGTTCAACATGCAAACCATGCAAATCAGTTTCTAACTGCCAACCATGCAATCATTTCTAACGCCAACCATGCAATCAGTTCTAACCATGCCAACCATGCATCAGTTCTAACATGCCAACCATCAATTCATCTAACATCAACCCTGCAATCATTTCTAACATGCCAACCATGCATCAGTTCTAACATCCAACCATCATTCAGTTCTAACATGCCACCATGCAATCAGTTCTAACTCAACCATGCATATTTCTAAACATCCAACCATGCATCAGTTCTAACATGCCAACCATGCAATCAGTTCTAACATCCAACCAGCTCAGTTTCTAACTCACATGCCAACCATGCCGCATTCACATCCCACCATGCAATCAGTTCTAACATGCCAACCATGCAATCATTCTACATGCCAATCCATCAATCATTTTTCTAACATGCCAACCATCAATCAGTTCTAACATGCCACCATGCAATCATCTAACATGCCAACCAATCAGTTCTAACATGCCAACCATGCAATCAGTTCTAATGCCAACCATGCAATCAGTTTTCCTAACATCCAACCCATGCAATCAGTTTCTACAGCCAACCATGCAATCAGTTCTAACATGCCAACCATGCAATCATTCTAACATGCAAACCCTGCAATCAGTTCTAACATGCCAACCATGCAATCAGTTCTAACATGCCAACCATGCAATCAGTTCTAACATGCCAACCATGCAATCAGTTCTAACATCCAACCATGCAATCATTTCTAACATGCCAACCATGCAATCAGTTCTAACATGCCAACCATGCAAATCAGTTTCTAACAGCAAACCCAAGCATCAGTTCTAACATGCAAACCATGCAATCAGTTTCTAACATGCCAACCATGCAATCAGTTCTAAACATGCCAACCATGCAATCTCTCACATGCCAGCAAATCATTCTACATGCCAACCATGCAATCAGTTCTAACTTGCCAACCATGCAATCAGTTCTAACAGCCAACCATGCAATCATTTGTTCAACATGCAACCATGCCAATCCATTTCTAACATGCCAACCATGCAATCAGTTCTAACATGCAAACCATGCAATCAGTTCTAACATGCCAACCATGCAATTAGTTCTAACATGCAATCTCTACATGCCAACCATGCAATCAGTTCTAACATGCCAACCGCAATCATTCTAACAGCCAAACCATGCAATCAGTTCTAACATGCCAACCATGCAATCAGTTCTAACATGCCAACCATGCATCAGTTCTACATGCCAACCATGCATCAGTTTCATGAACATAATCAAACCATTCAATCCGATCATCTAACATGCCAACCAGCATAGTTTTCTGGAACATCAACCAGGCAATCTTCTTAACCTGCCAACCATGCAATCAGTTCTAACATGGCAAACCATGCCATCAGTTCTAACATGCCACCCATGCAATAGTTCTAACAAACGCACTGCAATCAGTTCTAACATGCCACCATGCATCAGTTCTAACATGCCAACCATGCAATCAGTTCTAACATGGCCAACCATGCATCAGTTCTAACATGCCAACCATGGCATCTCAGTTCTAACATGCAAACCATGCATCAGTTCTAACATGCCACCATGCAATCAGTTCTAACATGCCAACCTGCAATCAGTTCTAACATGCCACCATGCAATCTTCTAACATGCCAACCATGCATCAGTTCTAAACATGCCACCTTCAATCATTCTAACTGCAAACCATGCATCATTCTAACATGCCAACCATGCAATCGTTCTAACATGCCAACCATGCAATCATTCTAACATGCCAACCATCAATCAGTTTCACATGCAAACCTTCATCATTCTAACTGCAAACCATGCAATCAGTTTCTAACGGCATAACCCTGCAATCAGTTTCAACATGCCAACCATGCAATCAGTTCTAACATGCCAACCATGCAATCAGTTTAACATGCCAACCATGCAATCATTCTAACATGCCAAACCAATGCATCAGTTCTAACATGCAAACAGCCAATCAGTTCTAACATTCAAACCCTGCATCAGTTTCAACATTCAAACCATGCATCAGTTCTAACATGCCAACCAATGCACTCAGTTCTAACATGTCCAACCATGCAACATTCGTACATTCCAACCATGCCAAATCAGTTCTAAATGCCAACCATGCAATCAGTTCTAACATGCACCATGCAATCAGTTTCTATAACAATGCAACCATTGCAATCAGTTCTAACATGCCAACCATGCAATCAGTTCTAACATGCCACACATGCAATCATTCTACATGCCAACCATGCAATCAGTTCTACAGCAAACCATGCATCAGTTCTAACTCCAACCATGCAATCAGTTCTAAACCATGCCAACATGCAATCATTTCTAACAGCCAACCATGCATCAGTTACTAACATGCAAACCATGCATCAGTTCTAACATGCCAACCATGCAATCAGTTCTAACAGGCCAACCATGCAATCAGTTCTAGACAGCCAACCATGCATCAGTTTCTAACATGCCAACCATGCAATAGTTCTAATCTGCCCAACCATGCATCAGTTCTAACATGCCACCATGCAATCAGTTCTGACATGCAAACCATGCAATCAGTTCTAACATGCCAACCATGCAATCAGTTCTGACATGCCAACCAGGCAATCAGTTCTAACATGCCATCAGTTCTAACATGCCAACCATGCAATCAGTTCTAACATGCAATCGTACTAACATGCCAACCATGCAATTAGTTCTAATATGCCAACCATGCAATCAGTTCTAACATGCCAACCATGCAATCAGTTTCTGCTAACATGCAAACCATTGCAATCAGTTTTAACATGCCAACCATGCGAATCAGTTCTAACATGCCAACCATGCAATCATTCTAACTGCCAACCATGCAATCAGTTCTAACAGGCCACCATGCAATCAGTTTCATAACAATGCCAACCATGCATCAGTTCTAAACATGCACAACCATGCAATCAGTTCTAACATGGGCAAACCTGCAATCAGTTTTCAAGCATGCCAACCTGCAATCAGTTTCTAACGCCAACCATCCTCAGTTCTAAACCTGCCAACCATGCAATCATTTCTAACTGCCAACCAATGGCATTCAGTTCTAATATCCAACCATTGCAATCAGTTTCTAACATGCCAACCATGCAATCAGTTTCTCATGCAAACCATGCAATCAGTTCTAACATGCCAACCATGCAATCAGTTCTGAACTGCTCAACCATGCAATCACGCACTTCTAACATTCCAAACCATGCAGAATCAGTTCTAACATGCACCATTCAATTTCTAACATGCCAACCATGCAATCATTAATGGCCAACCATGCAATCAGTTTCTAACCAGCCAACCATGCATCAGTTCTCTAACATGCCAACCATGCAATCATTTCTAACATGCCACCATGCAATCAGTTTCTAACATGCCAAACACAGTGCACATCAGTTCTAACAGCCAACCAATTGCAACTCAGTTTCTAACATAGCCAACCATGCAATCAGTTCTAACATGCAACCATGCAATCAGTTATCTACATATCCAACCCTGCAATCAGTTCTAATGCCAACCATGCAATCAGTTATGAACATGACAACCATGCAATCAGTTCTAACAACATGCAACCAGTTCTAACCATGGCCAACCATGCAATTCATTTCTAAACATGCCAACCATGCCATCATTTCTACATCCAATCATTTTCTAACATGCCAACCATGCAACATCAACATCTCGTTTATAACATGCCAACCATGCAATCATTCCTAACATGCCAAACCCTGCAATCAGTTCTAACATGCAACCCCATCATTCAGTTCTAACATGCCAACCATGCAATCAGTTCTAACATGCCAACACACGTGCAATCATTTCTAACATGCAAACCATGCAATCATTTACTAACATGCACCATGCAATCAGTTCTAACATGCCAACCTTGCAATCATTCTAACATCAATGACCCAAACCATGCAATCAGTTCTAACATGCAAACCATGCAATCAGTTCTAACATGCAACCATCAATCGTTTCTAACATGCAAACCACTGCCATCAGTTCTCACACTGCAAACCATGCAATCAGTTCTAACATGCCAACGCATTTCTAACAATGCCAAACCATGCATCAGTTCGAACATTCAATCAGTTCTAACATGCCAAACCATGCAATCAGTTCTAACATGCAACCCTGCAATCAGTTCTAACATGCAAACACCTGCAACAAGTTCTCTGCCACCATCAATCAGTTCTAACATGCCAACCATGCAATCAGTTCTAACATGCCAACCATGCAAATCATTCTAAACATGCCATATCACAACATCAATCCAACGTTTCTAACATGCCAACCATGCAATCAGTTTCTCACCATGCCAACCATGCAATCAGTTCTAACATGCAACCAGCATCATTCTAACCATGCCAACCATGCCATCATGTTCTAACATGCCAACCATGCAATCAGTTCTCAACTGCCACCCATGCAATCAGTTCTAACATGCACACCATGCAATCAGTTCTAACATGCAAACCTCATGTTCTAATCATGCCAACATGCAATCATCAACATGCCAACCACTGCAATCAGTTCTAACATGCCAACCCTGCAATCAGTTCCTAACATGCACAGTACCATGCATCAGTGTCTAACATACCAACCATGCATTCAGTTCTAAAATGCCAACCATGCAATCAGTTCTAACATGCCAACCATGCAATCATTTCTAACATGGCCAACCATGCATCAGTTTTCATAACATGCCAACCATGCAATCAGTTCTAACATGACCAACCATGCATTCAGTTCTAACATGCAAACCATGCAATCATTGTTCTAACATTCCAACCATGCAATCAGTTCTAACATGCCAACATTCAAATCATTCTAATGCCAACCATGCATCATTTCTAACATGCAACCAGCAATCAGTCTAAACGCCAACCATGCATCAGTTCTAACATGCGCCAACCATGCAATATATTCTACACAACTGCCACCATGCAATCAGTTCTAATATGTCCAACCATGCAATCAGTTCTAACTTGCCAACCATGCAATCAGTTCTAACGCCAACATGGCAGCAATATTCTAAACATGCCAACATCATCAGTTCTAACATGCAAACCCATGCAATCAGTTCTAACATGCCAACCATGCAATCAGTTCTAACATCCAACCATGCAATCATTCTAACATGCCAAACATGCATCAGTTCTAACATACAACCCTCAATCAGTCAACATGCCAACCATGCACAGTTCACAATGCCAACCATTGCAATCAGTTCTATCACATGCAAACCATCAGTTCTAACATGCAACACAACATTCTAACATTCCAACCATGCAATCAGTTCTAACATCAACATGCAATCAGTTCTAACATGCCAACCATGCAATCATTCTAACATGCCAACCATGCACTCAGTTCTAACTGCCAACCATGCAATCAGTTCTAACATGACAACATGCAATCAGTTTCTAACATGCAAACCCTGCATCATTCTAAATGCCACACTGCAACAGTTCTAACATGCAAACCATCAATCAGCACATGCCACAGCAATTATTCTAACATAGCCACCATGCAATCAGTTCTACATGCCAACCATGCAATCAGTTCTAACTGCACCATGCAATCATAAATGCAAACCATTCAATACTACATGCCAACCATGCAATCAGTTCTAAATGCAACCATGCAATCAGTTCTACATGCCAACCATGCAATCAGTTCTACATACTCAACCATGCAATCAGTCTAACATGCCAACCATGCAATCAGTTCTAAAACACTGCAAACCTGTCAATCAGTTTCTAACATGCCAACCATGCAATCAGTTCTACAGGCAACCATTCCAATCCCATTCTAACATGCCAACCAATGCACAGTTCTAACAACCACGCCAACCATGCAATCGTTCCTAACATGCCAACCATGCAATCAGTTCAATAACATGCCAACCATGCCATCAGTTCTAACTGGCCAACCAGGCAATCAGTTCTAACTGCCAACCATGACATCAGTTCTAACATGCAAACCATGCAATCAGTTTATCTAACATGCCAACCATGCAATCAGTTCTAACATGCCACCATCATCAGTTATAACATCAACCTGCATCAGTTCTAACATGCCAACCTGCATCAGTGATTTCTAACATGCCAACCATGCCAATCAGTCTAACATGCAACCATGCAATCAGTTCTAACATGCCACCCATGCACAGTTCTAACATGCCAACCATGGCAATCAGTTCTAACATGCCAACCATGCAATCAAGTTCTAAACATGCCAACTTCAATCATTCTAACATGCCAACCATCAATCAGTTATAACATGCCAACCATGCAAATCAGTTCTAACATGCCAACCATGCAATCTTTCTATCTAACTGCCAACCATGCAATCATTTCTAACATGCCAACCATGCAACAGTTCTAACATGCCAACCATGCAATCAGTTTCTAACAGCCAACCATGCAACTTCAACATGCAACTCAAGCAGTTCTAACATGCAAACCCTCACATCAGTTCTAACATGCAAACCATGCATCAGTTCTAACATGCAAACCATGCAATCAGTTTTCTAACATGCCAACCATTCAATCAGTTTCTACATGCCAACCATGCAATCAGTTCAACATGCCAACCATGCAATCAGTTCTAACATGCCAACCCATGCAATCAGTTTTCTAACATGCCAAACCATGCCAATCAGTTTCTAACCATGCAAACCCTGCAATCAGTTCTAAATCTCAAACCATGCAATCATTTTCTAACATGCAAACCATGCAATTCAGTTCTAACATGCCAACCATGCAATCATTCTAAACATCCAACCATGCAATCAGTTCTAAATGCCAACCATGCAATCATTGGTCTAACATGCCAACCATGCAATCAGTTCTAACATGCAAAAACCATGCAATCAGTTCTAACCTTCACCACCATGCAATCAGTCCTAACATGCCAACCAGCAATCAGTTCTACTGCAACCATGCATCAGTTTACATGCAAATGCATCATTTCTAACTGCCAACCATGCAATCATTCTAACATCCAACCATGCAACATCTTCTAACATGCCAACCATGCAACAGTCTAACATGCAAACATGCAATCAGTTCAACAATGCCAACCATTCAATCATTTCTAACATGCCAACCATGCAATCATTCTAACATGCCAACTCATCAATCATCTAACATGCCACCATGCAATAGTTCTAAATGCAACCATGCAATCATTCTAATCCAACCATGCAATCAGTTCTACATGCAAACCATGCAATCCATTTCTAACATGCCAACCATGCAATCAGTTCTACATGCCAACCATGCAATCACTTCTACATGAACCATGCACTCAGTTTCTAACATGCCAAACCATGCAATCAGTTCTAACATGGCAATCAGTCTACATGCCAACCATGCAATTATTTTCAAATAGCCAACATGCAATCAGTTCTAACAGGCCAACCATGCAATCAGTTCTACATGCAAACCATGCAATCAGTTCAACATGCCAACCATGCAATCATTTCTAACATGCCACCAATGCATCATTTCTAACATGCAACCATGCAATCAATTCAACCATTCCAACATGCCAACCATGCAATCAGTTCTACTAAACATGCAACCATGCAACAGTTCTAACAGGCCAACCATGCAATCAGTTCTAACATGCAACCATGCAATCAGTTCTAACATGCCAACCATGCATCAGTTCTAACTAACATCCAACCATGCAATCATTTCTACATGCCACCCATGCAATCAGTTCTAACATGCCACCATGCAATCTTAGTTCTAAATGCCCAACCATGCAATCAGTTCTAACATGCCAACCATGCAAATCAGTTTCTAGACATGCAAACCATGCAATCAGTTCTAACATGCCAACCATGCAATCAATTCCTGACTGCCAACCATGCAATCAGTTCTAACACTACCAATCCACTGCCAATCATTTTCTAACATGCAACATTTCTGACATCCAACCATGCAATTATTTCTAATATGCCAAACCATGCAATCAGTTCTAACATGCCAACCATGCAATCATTCTCTAACATGCCAACCATGCAATCAGTTTCTAACATGCCAACCATGCAATCATTCTACACATGCAAACCATCAATCAGTTCTAAACAAAGCACAACCATGCCAACTCAAGTTCTAACATGCCACCATGCAATCAGTTCTAACATGGCAATCAGTTTTCTAACATCCCATGCAACCAGTCATCATTCTAACATGCCAACCATGCAATCAGTTCTAACATGCAACCTGCAGTTCTAACATGCCAACCATGCAATCAGTTCTTAACTGCCACACTGCCAACCATGCAATCAGTTCTAACATGCAAACCATGCACATCAGTTCTAATCAAACCCTGCAATCATTCTAACATGCCAACCATGCAATCAGTTCTAACATGCCAACCATGCAATCATTCTAACATGCAAACCATCAATCATTCAACATGCCACCATGCAATCAGTTCTAACATGCCAACCATGCAATCAGTTTCTAACATGCCAACACCATGCAATCTTTTTCTAACATGCAAACCATGCAATCAGTTCTAACATGCCAACCATGCAATCAGTTCTAACATGCCAACCATGCAATCATTTCTAACATGCCAACCATGCAATCAGTTCTAACATGCAATCATTCTAACATGCCAACCATGCAATCAGTTCTAAACATGCAATCAGTTCTAACATGCCAACCATGCAATCAGTTCTAACATGCAACCTGCAATCAGTTTCTAACATGCAAACCCTGCAATCAGTTCTAACATGCCAACCATGCAATCAGTTCTACATGCCAACCATGCAATCAGTTCTAACATCAACATGCTAATCAGTTTCTAACATGCCAACCATGCAATCAGTTCTAACATGCCAACCATGCAATCAGTTTCCACTACATGCCAACCATGCGCATCAGTTCTAACATGCAAACCATGCAATCAGTTCTAACATCCAACCTGCCAATCATTCTAACATGCCACCAATGCAATCAGTTCTACATGCAACCATGCAAATCAGTTCTAACATGCAAACCATGCATCAGTTCAACATGCAAACCATGCCAATCAGTTCTAACAATGCCAACCATGCATCAGTTCTAACATGCCAACCATGCAATCAGTTATCCTAACAGCAAACCCTGCAATCAGTTCTAACTGCCAACCATGCAATCAGTTCTAACATCCAACTGCATCATCAAACATGCCAACATGCAATCATTTCAACAGCCAACCAGCAATCAGTTTCTAACATGCCAACCGGCAATCAGTTCTAACATGCCAACCATGCAATCAGTTCTAACATGCAACAGAACCCATGCATCCCAGTTCTAACATGCCAACCATGCAATCAGTTCTAACATGCCAACACATGCAATTCAGTTCTAACATGCAACACCATGCAATCATTTCTAACAGCAAAACCAGCAATCATTTCTAACATGCCAACCATGCAATCAGTTTCTAACATGCCAACCTTCCCATCTTTCTAACTGTCCAACCATGCAATCATTCTAACAGCCAACCATGCAATCAGTTCTAAAATGCCAACCATGCATCATTCTAACTGCAACCATGCAATCAGTTCAAACATGCCACCATGCAATCAGTTTAACATGCCAACATCATTCTAAATCAGTAGTTCTAACATGCAAACCTGCATCATTCTAACATGCCAACCCATGCAATCATTCTACACTGCCAACCATGCAATCAGTTCTAACTGCCAACCATGCAATCAGTTTCTAACATCCACCACAATCAGTCCTAACATTGCCAACGCATGCAATCATTCTAACATGCCCACCATGCAATCAGTTCTAACATGCAAACCCTGCAATCAGTTCTAACAGCAAACCATGCAATCATTCTAACATCCAACCATGCAAATCGTTCTAACAGCCAACCATGCAATCATTTTCTAACATGCCAACCATGCAACAGTTCCTACAGCAACCATGCAATCAGTTTCTAACATGCCAACCATCATCAGTTCTAACATGCCAACCATGCATGCGTTTCTGAACATGCAAACCCTGCAATCAGTTCTAACTAGCACCATTCAATCAGTTGCTAAACTGCAACCATTCAACATTTCTAACAGCCAACCATGCAATTCAGTTTCTAACATCGCCAACCATCAACAGTTCTAACATGCCCAACCTGCAATCCAGTTCTAACATGCACAACACATGCATGCATTTCTAACGCCAAAACCTTCTGCAATCAGTTCTAAAATCAGCCAACCACCATCAGTTTCTCTAACCAGCCAACCATGCAATCAGTTTCTAACATGCCAAACCACAATTCAGGTTCTAACATACCAAACCATGAATCGTTCCTAACATGGCCAACCATGCACCTCAGTTCTAACATTGCCAACCATGCATATCAGTTCTAAACATGCCAAACCATGTCATAGTTTCTAATGCCCCAGCAACAGTTCACTGCCAACTCAGCGTACTAAACATGCCAACCATGCATCAGTTTCTAAAATGCCAACATGGCAATCAGTTCTAACATGGCCAACCATGCAATCAGTTCTAACATGGCAGCACATACACATGCAACTGTCAATAGTTCTAACATGCAACCATGCAATCATTTATCGAACATGCCAACCATCAATCAGTCGAACATGCAACCCTGCACATCAGTCATAACATGGCGAAAACCACATGCAATCAGTTTCTAACAGGCCCAACCATGCAATCATTCTAAACCTTCCAACCATTCAATCAGTTCTAACTATGCCAACCAGCAATTACATCCAACTGCATCTTCTAATAACATGGAGTCTAACATCCAACAGCAATCAGTTCTAACATCCAACCCAATGCAATCAGTTCTACATTGCCAAACCATGAATTCAGTTCTTAACATGCAAACCCTCAAGCAGTTCTAACAGGCCAAAACCATGCAATCAGTTCTAACCTGCAACCATCAAGCAGTTCTAACATGCCAACCAGCAATCAAGTTCTAACATGCCAACCATCAGCGAATGCCATGATCGTCTAAACATGCCAACCATGCAATCAGTCCAACCATGCAAACCATGCATCAGTTCTAAACTGCCAACCAGTCAACATTCTAACTGCAAACACCTGCAATCATCTATACATGCACCATGCAATCAAGTTCTACATGCAAACCATGCAATCAGTTCTAACATGCCAACGCAATAGCAAATGCATCATGCACACCAGTGCCTACCATTCCTAAACACCATGCAATCAGTTCTAAACATGCCAACCAGCAATCAGTTTCTAACATGCCAACCATGCAAACGTTCTAACATGCCAACCATGATCTAATATCCACCTGATCACTCACATGCCAACTGCATCAGCTGATTGCACATGAATATTCTAACAGCCCAACCATGCAATCAGTTCTGACATGCCAACCATGCAATCATTCTACGGCCACTACATCGTCTAATCAGTGCAACATCCGCGCACACCAAAGGCCAGACACCCCACGTTTCCGGCGTTACCTACCTCCTAATCACGACGTGACCCCATGCACACCCCCGACTGCCCCCCAACACGCAGTTGCCCCCACGCGTAAACCAAAGCTTGCAACATCACGTTCTACATGCCACCAACAGACGATCCCTCCCTGAGATCAGCTCACCCAGCAAAACAACAGTTCACACACCAACCAGACGATAGGAACCGATGCCCACGCCTGGCAATCTCTAAATGAAAGGCCATCAGTATCGCCGGTAGCACGGCACATGCATAGTTCCATGCCACCGCATCAGTCTAAGCAACCAGCGTACAATCAACCCTGAATGTTCGTAACATGGCCACCTGCGTTCTACATCCACCTGCATAGTCTAACATCCAACCATCATCATTCAAGCAACATCATAGTCTATATGCCACCGGCAATCAGCTAACATGCAAACATGCTACGTCATACAGCACGCACAGCAACATGCCACCCAATCCAGTGAACCAACAATGGCAATCCGTTTCTAACATGTGCCAACCATGCAATCAGTTCTAACATGCATCAGTAACATGCACATGCAATAGATCAAGCACCAGCATCCTTAACTCCAACCATGCATCAGTTCACTGCAACATGCATCATAATCCCAGCATTCTAACTCAAATGCAGCAGTTCAACTGCAACTGCAATCAGTTCTAACATGCCAACCATGCAATCATTTCGACATCCCCCTCAACAGTTCAAACCAACCCATGCATCGAGTTCTAATATGCCAACCATGGCAATCATTACTCCAATCATCTTCTAACATGCAACATACCACTGCAATCAGTTTTCTACTGCACTTGCAATCTCAAATGCAATCAGTTCTAACAGCCAACCATGCAATCAGGTTCAATGCAACATTAATGCCAACCATGCAATCGTTTACTCAAACCTGCATGTCAAATCAACGATAGTTAACATGCAACCATGGCCATCAAGCATGCAACCATGCAATCAGTTTCTAACATGCCCCAAAGATCCAGTTCTAACATGCCAACCAGCATCATAGTTCTAAATGCCAACCATGCAGCAGTTCTAACCTGCCAACCAGCAATCATTCTAACATGCAAACCCAGTGCAATCAGTTTCACATGCCAACCATGCAATCCATTTCTAACAGCCCAACCATGCAATCGTTCTAACAGCCAACGCAATATCAACATGCAATCAGTCTAAACGGCACAACCATGCAATCATTCTAACATTGCACCTTCATAGTTCTAACATGCCACCGCAATCATTCTAAACATGCAAACCCTGCAATCAGTTCTAAAATGCAAACACTGCATCAGTTCTAAACAGCCAACCATGCAGCAGTTCCTAACATACAACCAAGCAATCAGTTAACATGCAAACCATGGCCAACAGGTTTCTAACATGCACATCTGCAATCAGTTCTAAATGCAACATGCAACAGTTCCTACATGCCCAACCAGGCACCGTTTATCATGAACAGTTAAATGCCATGCATAATCATTCATGCAATGCAAATCAGTTCAACATGCCAACCATGCAATCATTGTTACATGCAACATGCAATCAACATGCAACAGGCAATCAGTTCTAACGTCAACCAAATCGTCCAACATGCCAAAACTGAACAGTTTAACTGCACTGAACGTTATGCCAAAACACTCATTTCAGACATCCACCATGCATTTTTCCACGTTCTAATATGCCAACCATGCAATCAGTTCTAACAAGGCCAACCATGCAATCATTCTAAACATGCCAACCATG